>VNJZ01010378.1:0-26134 GCA_008042795.1 Drosophila asahinai | reverse complement strand
AGTGTCGACATACTCGTATATAGTATTTACGTTAAGCACAATTTAACAATAATTTTAAGCTTCACAGCCCACTGTACCGCGACGATACACAGACAGGCGCTTGAATTTTGTGTATTCATAATTTGTTAGTGTGCGTGTCTGCTAGCATTTTGTATGGGAATTTGGCAAAACTTTAAAGATTTATTGTGGCTAAACTAAGAGCGTCCCCAACATAATTTTGATACCCAAATGCATGTGGAAGTACCCCCTATCTATGGTTTTTTTTTTTTTTTTTTTTTGGAAGGGGCTCCGTTAATAGAGAATTACCTCTACTTTTTCGATGTTTTCGTAAAAAGTGAATTTGACAATTTCCGGGATCCTTGAAAGCCAAATCCAGAGTGAGATTTGCCAAAAATCGTAAAGTGCTCTTACGAAAATCCCGGGATTCAGGCCAAGCGAAGGTTATGAAAAAAAAAGGGTCCACCCTAATGCTTAGCTCCTGTTTTCTAACGTGTCACGTGTTTGGCCTGTTTGCATGCCATGTGCTTGTGTGTGTGTGTGTGTTTGTCAGCCGTTTAACATTTTTGACACGCCAAGCGCAGTCACTGAAACTGTAACGGTAACAGGGGCAAAAGCAGAGGAAGAGAAACAGGAGGCACAGGCACAGCGGGCTAGAACGAGGAGAAGAGCGAGGAGCAGACAGAAGAACGAGAAGAAAGAGGAGCCTAACGAAACGAAACGGATTATGCAACTGCCACTGACAGCGGGCAACACAGTTTGCACCCAGGGGGCCAATAGAAAGGGGACGGGGGGGGGCATGACGACCCCTCGAACATTCGAGGATGACGTGAGGGGGGGTATGGCTGAGCGGAACTTTGCAAATTATACAACAGGCAAGTCCCGCAAAACAGACAACTGCAGACCTAATGGATGGACGGATGGGCAGAGAAAGAGAGAGAAGTGAGAGCAATGACAGCAAATTCAAACAACAGTGCTGCCAAATTTGAAAATAACCAAGTGTGGCCAAGTCTAGCAAAGAAAATAAGCCAAGCACGGAAGATATGACAAGTTCAGTGAACTTTTCTGCTTTGAATCGGAGGGAAAATATTACCAAACATAAATATCTATCTTCCGGTATTATAATATAAAATATTTTAAAAGATAACGACTCTCATAGACTTCGTTTTGACTCGCTCTATGTGTTTATGGAATTAATAAAACATAAAACGACTGTATCCCAAATGTAATTAATATTCCTTGATTAGATCCTGAGATTTAAAGCTAAGAAAATTAAAATTAATATGCAGGATCCGTTACTTGCTCGATTAATGCCATCAATCAAAGGAGTATTACTAACATAAAGAAACTTTATATATATCTTATAGTATGAACTCTACATATATTAAGATCCTGACTAAAGTAGATCGATAAATATATTTAGCAAATAAAGGAAACACACATAAATTCCATCCCAAATTGTTTACTTCCAGCTTTAACAGATCCCGAGATACCCAAGTTTTATAGTGACTCTTTGAGAAATGCAAATAAGTTTTGGTTGACTTTTTTGGGCTTTCTGTGTTTTTTTATGGCTTAGGAAAGGCCTTGGTAATGCTCATATATATTCGTCATTTTTATTGGCCTTTAAAATGAAGAAACAGCTGACTTGGCCGCATTACTATTAGCCGCCTGCTGTTCGCCGGTGCTTTGGCTTCTATTGCGGCGCTGCTTGACGGCCCGTTTTGACCCAAATCCTAAGCAATATTATGGTTCTGCTGTCGCTGCTTCTATTGTTGGTGTTTTTGTTGTTATTTCCTTTGTTGGTGTTGCTGCTCGTCAAGTGGAAATAATTTCCAGCAAGAAGAAACAGAAGAAAAATCGATAGACGATAGGCAACTCTCAGCACAGATAAGAACTACTTTTCAAGGATGTTTCCAGCTCATCAAACATTTCCTAACATTTCTTGGCAGAAAGTTTACGATATTTGCATAGTTTGAGCTTAGCGTTTTGCTTGGGAAATCATGGCAATCATCACATCGCATTAAACTAAAGTGATTTAAGTAATTTACATACAATCAATTTAATGGAACCCATCACTTTTAATATATGTAAGTTATTGGGAACATTATTCAATTGGAAATATAGTCTCTCAAGGACAACACATTTAATATTTGACTTAAAACTCCGAATAACTAACAAAACTTTGTATTAATTTCTTTATTTTGCTTTTTATTATTTATTTATTACTTCATTTTAATAAATAATCTTTATTATCTTAATATCTTTATTATTATTTCTACTGATTTTTACTAGCTTATCGATAGGTAATTGCTTCGATTACTCACCTAACAGCGCTTGAAACAAGCGAGACTTAAATATGCGTATAACGCGTTCGATTGCAATACGCAGCGCTCGATCCTGGGGCTCGGAGAGTCTAGCGTGATAATCCTCGAGCAGCTCGAGAGCGCGATGAGCTTCTGCAAAAAAATATGAAAAGGAAACCAACAGTTAATATAAATATTTAATCAAACATCTTAGCCTAAATAAAAATACTATTAATGTACAAAAGTGAGTTTGTTTCTATGTCTAAATAAGGAGAAATTAAATTAATATTTGTTACTTAATTGTTATTTAAGTATTTGGTTTGGTTTTACATATTTTTCTCAAACTTAATATATTCTTTATACAAAGGCTTGAAGCTTAACTACTTTCTTTTAGTTTCATTTAGTTTTTTCTAAACCTTTCAGAAAATTAGCTAGAGTGCTTTCAGGTCCTTTAATTATGGTACTTTGCAGGCGTTATTGTAAGCTAATTTAGTTAATTTAGTCTATTAGTTAATTTATTCAAGGAATTCACCCTTTAAAAAAGAATGATTAAGTCTGGTAACTGGCAATTAAGAGTTAACTGAAAAAAGCAATATTCCTCTACTAGCTAACCTAGAAATATTTTATTTAATAAATAATCACTTTATTCAAAATACTTTTCCCTATAATAATTCCCCAAAAAATACTGCTCATCTTCTGCAAATTAATAACATATTTACCCCATTGCCTACTTTGTAGTTCCTCGATCGATTGATCCTCATCCTGGCCTATCTCCACGCCCGCCTCTCCAAAGACCGTGGCCCAGAAGCCCCTCTCGGAACCCCGTTCCGAGCCCTGTTCCGACCCGCTTTCCCCCGCCGATTCCTGGAGGTGGGTCCTCTGTTTGGGCTGTGGCTTCGCCCTATTGCTATGGACCTTAAGTTGCAGTTCCGAATGCGACTTTTCCAGACTCTCCCGCTCGAGGGTTTCAATCATGGTTCGGAATCGACTTAGTTCCATTCGCAAACCCTCGGCGCTGTGCCGACTTGTCGAGGAGGCTGAGAGTCCGGAGACGCCGGACAGGAGGCGACAGCGCGCAGCCCCAGAGGAGGAGGACGAGGGACCCTCCCATTCATCCCGTGAGGCATCGCTCTCGGACTTTTCGAAATACCCAGACTCCACATCGGGAGTGCGGACCATGGAAGTGGATGAGAGCATGTGACCGTATTCCAGGAGGTCCTGGGCGGAGTAGAAGCATTCTATGGACTCCCGGACACTGTCGCGTAGCGATGAAGGGCACTTCAGGGGTTCAGGTTCAGGATCGACTCTAGGTTCCTGTTCCTGTTCCTGGTCCTGCTCCGTTTCAATATCAATAACAGTTGCCTCTCCAGCGGCGGTTAGAATCCGAGGCGTAACATCGATTTCTTGGGGCACCTCTATGGCTTCGGCTGCCTGAACCAATAGCATTAGAGGAGGCGGCGACGGCTGCTCCTCCTCTGCCGCTTGAACTTGTGGTTTCTTCTGCGGCAGCAGAGACTCCTCTTCGGGCTCCTCCTCGTCGTCGGCGGGAGAAGAATCCTCCGCATCGTCGTCGTCGTCATCGTCGTGGAATGTCTTATCGTCGCTGCTCAGCAGCCCTTCGTTGGGATCGCTGCTCTTTCCCCGATCCGAATCCGTATCGGAATCCATTTTTTTAAGGCGTTAAAAGGAGAAGGTGGTCTCCTCTCCTCGGCTACAAATGTCACACTGAACTGGGCCCCCGACTTTTGAGCTTTATAATGCCCATATAGCGTAGATTGTTTGGTAGTTCTTTCGTTCATTTCTCTCACCGCCGATAAATCAATAAAGATTGACGCTTTTTAAACAATTTTTTCTGCATTTGTCTAGCCTACTTAGTTGCTTTTTTATGCCCTAACAAAGTGTATTTACCTCTGGGAACCATTAATTTATTTATTAATTAAAATCAAAGCAATAGGAAGCAACCCAGAAGAAGCTTGATCTAGATCGATTCGTCTGGTGATGATTTATAATTATAGTTTAATGCTCTTCCAACTTCTGATTAAAATTATAAAGAAAAATCTAAAAAAAACTGTTTAAAATTACTTTTTTGATTAATCCTTAAAGTAATTGTCGACTAACTTTGTTTTTTTACTCAAAATAGGTTAGAAAAATGAGAAAAGTATCTAGAAATGAAGTTTCAGTAATATTCCCTTGTACATTTTCGTTTTTTGAACACGATTTCCAAGAGAGGTTTTGACCCCTGACCCGACAGCAATCCTAAACCTCTGATTGTCATTCGCTCGACGTTTGCCAAAAAATTAAGCACATAATTTATTATTATAATCGAGTCGCATTATGGCCCAGCACACACACACTCACACACTCATGTATATTTAAACCAACATTGTGCCAGCGCGTGTTAGTTTGATGTCCCCTGATTTTGACCTTCACTCACCATTTGCGAAGCTGCTGGCAGCCCCCAAAACCATTATGCGACTTTTGCCGCCTTTATCCCCTTTTCTTTCTGCTTATTTCATGGCCTCTCCGTCTCAGTCCCATTTGGTAGTTTCAGTTGCCCAAAAAATTTGATTTGTATGGCACACAATCGAATGACTTCTTTTGTCTGCATCACTATGCGTCTTATGCCTTTAAAAGGTTCGAATTTCTGTCATTTTCCCGGCTGCCCATCAGGAGAAAAATAAACTGGGAGTCTTACGAGGTCGGTGAATGGTTTGAAAAGTATTTAAGCTAAGCCATATCAAATTGTTACCAATTTTATATTACAATTTATTTTATGACCTTAGAAAATTCGTTCTTAATTATAAAAATAGTTGGATTTCTTTTAACATATTTTTAGATTTAAGAAAAGCCTAATAAGACCCGAACATGTATAACTACTTTATTTTTGTATTATCAATATAAGCCATTAATATTATTAAAAAAAAACAATTTAAAGAATATTATAAAATGTGCTGAGAAAGTCATATTTCTCTCCCGTTTCTGTATTACTGATTTTACTACACCTACAAAAATAACAAAGAGTTTAACCTTCCTAAGCGTTGTCTTAAATATATACTCAAGCGAGTTTAGTATAGATTTAATAATTAATAATATTAAATTCATACTCAATAGTATAGTTTTTATACTCTACAGTTTCAATTGTGAATTTTTGTAGTATCGCGTTAGCTCGAATTTAGTGCATTTCTGTTTGTCATGTTAGTGACTTTTCTCAAGTCTTGTTGCAGATTAATTTAGTTTTTATACTTGTGTATTATTAAATTAATAAGCATCCTATTAAGAATTTTTTGAATACTCAAGAGTATAGAATTCATGTAAAAATAGTATAGTTTCTATGACGATTTTTTTTGGGTGTACTGATTTACTGATTTGAATCGATTAAATCATGTCCGTTTGTTCGTCTGTCCGTCTGTCACTGTCCATCTGTTTCCCTGTCCGTCCGTTTTCCTGTCCGTCCGATATTCTGTCCTCTGTCCGTCTGTCCATCTGTTTCCCTGTCCATCCGTCCGTCCGTCTAAATATATTATAAATTATATTCTATATATAAGTCAAGTATTTATTTGTAGTAAACTTGATAAAAATCTAAATAACTTCAAAAATGTTTGAAAATATCTGTAAACCCGAAGCTGCACTGTATTTTTCACTCCATTCCACTGAACAGCGGAAAATTGAAATAGAATTCCGTGAAATGAAGTGTGCAAAGCCCCAGGGGGAGATATGTACATACAAAATGAAAGGAAAAAAAAAAAATCGAAAAATGAAGTGGAATTAAAGTGCAATTTTCGCTTACCTTGCTTTTTCACTGGCATTCTGTGAGCGGTGTTTCTGCTACTACTATTTATGGCGGTGCTGGCGGTGGAAATGGCAGCGGAAATGGCGGTGGTGCTGCAGCTTTGAGAGTGGTTCAATGCCGCCGAACTCGAAAAGGCGTAGGTCGCAATTTTGAGAATTTACTGGAGTCGGTTTTCGAGTTGAAAGTGATGAATTGATTTTTTGTTTTGTCAAAAAATACCTAGTCTCTGTTTTTTTGCGCAGTTCTGCAGGCACATATACACATGTACGGATGTTTAAATATATTTTACAAATATATATATTGTATATATTGTATATATTGCATTTGGTTTATATATTTACAAATATAGTTGCTGTTATTATTTGGCTTTCAATCGAAGTTGGAGATATTTGGTTTTGTGTTTTTGTTTGCGCTTTTCGTTTATATTTCTGTTTATTTATTATTTCTGTTGGTTTCGGGGCAGTTGTGGTTACGTTTAACGTGTGCGTTACGTTATATTCTCTTCTATTTGCAGATTTTCCTTTTTTTTCGGGAATTTTTCACATCTTAGTGGCTTTGCCTGTTCTTCTGCTTTCGGTTCTATAGCACTGCACTTGAAATTTTGATATTATCATCGATATATATCGGCTATTTTCCTTATTCAATTATTATTTTCTGTCTCTTTAACACACTGGGCACAGCACAACAACGATAACAGAACAAAAAATATATTACTCAGATCGGTTTGGATATTTATTTTTGATTTCCTTTGCTTAAATTTGATTTATTAGATTTTTTTCTATATTCCAGCCATCATCTAGAAGTCGAAAAACGTAATGTTTTGTAAGAGCGGTTCGAAAAACATAGCACCTTTCCGGAATTATTGGTCAAATCATTTATAGTTGTATAATCATTAAAAAAAAAATAATATTTTTAATGCACACACACACAGACAGAGAGAAAGAGAGAGAGGGACGACACGCGCAGCTTAATACGCTTCCGATTGCATTCGGCCCACGAACATTGTACAGTGGAGACTTGCTATTATTAAAATTGCATTTTCTATAAGTAGAACTAATCTGAAAAATGCATTACTTAGTGGAGTTCCCTAGGGTTAAGTTTTATGACTTTCAAGTTTAATTAACACAAAATAACATTTAACCACAGACGGAGATACTTTTCCATCTTTTAAAACCATTTACAATTAGGTCTCAATAGGATACAATTACTTAAACAATTTATAAAAAAAAAAAATTTGGAAAAACATGTTTAAGGAACTTAACAAATTAAAGAGAATGTAAGTAAAAATTTTAAAAAGTATTAAATACAATCTAGATTCTAGAACTTTATTTATACTTTTATTTTATATTTAATTTACAAAATCACACTAATATTTCAATTTATTTATCCAGCTTTTCCTTTTCCCAGTACCGACTGTATTTATTTATTGTTTTTTTTATTTTTTCTCAGACACAGCACTCATATTTTGGGGAAGAAGAAAAAATTGAAAATTGAAATGAAACAAATAGCGTTCTCGGTGGCAGCGACGATGTCGAAATTCTGGCATCGTCTCGTCGCCCCGAAATTGTTTCTGTTTTGTTTTTTGTTTTTCTTTTTCTTCATTTTTTTGTGTCTCGCGATCGCTATTGTCGAGCTGATTTTATTTACATATTTTTCGCCCCCCTCCCAGGCATGTGTGAGTGCTTTTTCTGCTATTTCAGCGAATTGCTTTCAGCTTTATTGTTGCTCTAGTTAACTTTTCCCCACTCTGCGGCACTAAAAAATAGGGGGAACACACACACACACACACACAGAAAAAAATAGTAACAAGGTGAAATGTCAAAGTTTGGGCCCTTCTTCCTTTTATTTTTGTTGCCTCTTAACTTGTTACATTGGGTCGCCGCCAGAGTTCGAAAATCCGAAAATCGGAATATACGAAATTCGGAATTTCCGCACACCCGCACCGCACACAGACACACGTCCAACTGAGGCAATAACGCTACTTTGCTTTTCGGCCCTCTGTTGTCTCTGCTTTTGGCCAACACTCTCACCTCTCTCTCCCGACCAAAATCCCCGACCGAACCGACCGATTTTCAGTCGTCGGTTTGCCGTCCAACAATTAATGTTTGCATATATCTACATACTATATGTAGCTACGTACATATGCCGCATGTATAGGATGTATCAGCCTGGGTCGCTCCCTTAAGGCAGTAGTCCCATATAATGGCAAATAAAGGGAAATGGTAAGATACCCTTGAATAATAAATAAAATAAATACATATTTTAATTTGGTACCGTAAACATTTTATTGCATACTTGTCAGCAGCATTTAGGGGAATCGAAAACTCTATTTTCTTCTCTTTGTATATTTTTATAAATATTTAAATATTTGGCAAAGAAAATATGACCAAACATTAATTTCTGATCTGTTTTTCACCTTTAAAGTTAAATTTCTATAAAAATTAGTAAATATTATAACATATAAATTAAATTAAATATTTAAATATAAATATTGTTAGGGAATTGTAAGCAAAACTCCCAGCAAAATTCGATTCTTCTTTGGTTTTCAATTGCATACTTTTTAGCAGCTTTTAGGGGATTTGAAAACGCTAATTTCTCTTTGTATTTTCTTATAAATATTTAAATATTTGGCAAAGAAAATATGGCCAAACATTTATTTCTGATCTGTTTTTCACCTTTAAAGTTAAAATTCTATAAAAATAAATAAATATAATTTAAATATAAATATTGTTAGGGAATTGTAAGCATTAAACCCATCAAAATTCGATTCTTCTTTGGTGTTCAAAGGAAACCCCTTACAAACTGGTTAAAAAAATTATTAATAAATATACAGAAACAGCCATAGGTATTTGTTTATACTATATTTTCATCACCATAATTTCTAAACAAATAAAAACGCTCCACGCAAATGCAAATTAAACTCCAGCCGGCTTTGTTTATGCAGAAAAAAGAATAAACAAATCGAACAATATGAAATAGGTTAGGGTAGTCCCGAAAATCAATTGAAGTGAAATATGGGGGAATTAATTTCTTAAATAATTAATTTCGTGCAAGGATTATAATTTCAAAATTGAGCCATATTTAGACACGTAATTAGTCCTGTTCAATTAATTATTTAATAATACAAAATCCTTTTCCAAGGGTTTTTAATAAACAAAAAAAAGGTAATTGCAAGGTAAATTAATTCTGATTTACTTTAAAATACCTGACCTGCAACCTCGACGGTTAGAAATCATTAAGTAAATTGCACTGTCGAGAAAGGACATTGATGTGCCCCAGAAAGCATGGATAATCCTTGGACACAGTCCGGCGAATTTCTGGGAAAACAATCGAAGAGACGCCTATGTAATGCATTAAGCAGAGTCAACGCTAACGGCTTGCAACTGGAAAACGCTCATCAAGCAAGACAGCAACAAAAGATTAGCACAATAATAATAACAGGTATTAATAATAATAACGGCACGGAGCTACGGGGCAACGGTTACGATGGGCGGGTTCAATCACCTTTGGGAATTGCGTACCGCTTATTACGGTTATTATTGCTATTATCGGCCCTGCGTACACTACAATTGGTTGGATTTTGCTCGTGCGTCGAGTTGGATTTCTATACGTTCAATTTATGTGCGTCATTTGTTTCCTATTTTTAATGTCTTTCTGCCGCTGAAAGCACTTTCCTCTCTCTCTCTCTCGCTTTTTTCCTCGGCCGCACACACGTCGTATAATTGATATGCACACACACACAGGCACGCATATATACACACACACACCTGTGCGCACACATGGACACATCTGTATTGCCCATTGTATTGCCTATTTTCATGCTACTTCTCGAGTGTGTGTGGGGATGTGAGGACCTCTTGTACAGTGATAAAGGATACAGAGAGAATTTTCGGGATTTTTTTTTTCGGTATTTATGAGAAAAGTGTGACCTTTTGTTTTTCTGATCTTTTGTATATAACTTAATATCTAAATAATAATTTTGATGGTCTTGTTCAAAGAATAACACGAAATATTTTAGATAAAGCTCTCTAAAAATCTAATTAAAAGGGAATAAAAATGTTTGTATTTCAGTTATATTAAATTACCCGATATGAGGACCTCTGGTACAGTGATAAAGGATACAGAGAGAATTTTAGGGTATTTATTTTTCGGTATTTATGAGAAAAGTTTGACCTTTTGTTTTTCTGATCTTTTGTATATTATTTAATATCTAAATAATAATTTTAAGGGTCTTATTCAAAGAATAACACGAAATATTTAAGATAAATCCCTCTAAAAATCCCCTTAAAAGGGAATGCACCCTTTTACCCTTAAAAGGGTATTTTTTTATTTAGTTATACTATACTATACTATATTGCCATAAGCCACCACTTTTTCATCTCTGATCAGTGATTACTCTTTTTACACTGATCACTCTTTATACATTGCTTAACCAGAGGTTAAATCACTAATAATTTGAATGAAATGTGAAGTACTCTCAGAAAAACAAATTTTTAAATCGTAAATAAATTATAAATACAACCTTTTGATGATCTCGATAAGATCTACCTTGAATTTATCAGTTTAAGTTTTATTTTTAATAAAATTTTGATCTGTGCATAAAAAAGCGAGTAACTGGTCGTATTTAGTCAGTGATCACTGTATGTGTGAGCACACGGACACGTGCACAGACGCGTACCTGATGCAGGCGCGAACGCAGAAAAGTATGCAACGGAAAAAAGAGATGAGACAGCAGCATATGCAATAAACACTCAATTCCACACACACACACGCGCACGCACTTGCAGCGAGATATTAACCGTTACGGATTGACGTTTCGGCAGCCTGGCTGCCAGGCCTGGACTTCTGACCTTGACATGTCGCCTGTGCGCGCTCCCTCCAGCTCCCGCTAGCTGTTGTAGCTGTCATTGTACTTGGCAAGTTGTAGTTGTCGCTGTCGCCTTAGTTGTCGTTGTAGTTAGTGGATTCGGACTCCGGAGGGCCAAAAAACGGTTAGAGAATCAAATGGGAGAGAGCGGGAAAAAGGAATTTGGGGCGCCAGATACGCGGTGATTAATTATTCAGCCGCAGCATAATTATTATGTGTGTGCGTGTTATTTATAGAATAACCGAAAAAAAACAGATACTACAATAAAATAATACACACACGCACACGCACATAATGTATGCAAAGAGAAAGGAGGAGAGAGCCCAACAGAGAGACAGAGAGCGAGAGAGAGAGAGAGCGGGCAAGCAAGAGCATTTTAAACTTATTAATACAAAAATTTGCACACACACACACATAGAGAACAGACAGGGATGCTGTATATGTATATATGCTCCAAGCACACACAAATGCAACTGCACCTGCAGCTTCAATACACGGAAAAAAAAGAATACATCAGCTGGAACACACACACACGTGCCGTTTTTCCTGTACTTCCTTTATATCATCTGTATTTGCAACAACAACAAGAACAACAACAATGCCAGGCACAACATCCCTTGCATACACACACGCACACAAGCACACACACACAGGGAAAAAGGACCACAAAAAAAAAAAGAAGAAAAGAGGTAAATGTTCCTTTTCTTTACTACATCCTAGCCGCAAATCAAGGTAACCTCAACTGGGTTTTTTCATTTCCCACATCCTTTTTGCTCAAACTTTACTTGACTCCTTTTTGGTTTTTTGTTTTTCCTTATTTTTTCTCGCACCGACCGGAGACCGTGTATATATTTTCTACGTTTTACACACACAGGGCACACAGGACAAAAAGGACATGCGTTTGGCACAGCCTTTGGGCATTTTATGTTTAATATAAATAATTAGCGGCCTCGTTTCGCGTGGAGCACGTTGGCGAGAGAGCGATATACAATATATTACGGTTTTCTGGCTCTGCTCACGGGAATAAAATAAGGCAACACTAGTTCTAGTTGGAACAGTGTTACCAGCCTCGCGGCCAATTGGAATCCCTACCGATTGCAGACAACCCGGCGGCAGCCAGGCACTTTCAAATTGGCGGCAACCGGTTCGATACGAAAAATGTTATTTATTTCGTTGTTAAAAAAAGGTTGAGCCACTAATTTAAAGAGAGAATCAGTAAAGGAAATAATCTTTTACATTTATTTAGTGAATTAATCACAAAATGTGGTAAAACAAAACAGGATTTGTTTAAAATTGATATCTGATTACTTGACTTTACACTCTCTACGAAGAAATAAGAAAGTTATGGTTTAAAAAATATACAACTTAGTAGCTATTATTAGCTTATTACTAAATTTTATATAATTTTCCATTTATTTGCTTTATTTTCTTTCACGATAACTTGCACTCATCGAGGTAAACTATCGATAGCCTGCCTGCCTATCAAGTCTAGACCTAGAGTTGGACAACTAAAAACCTAGAGGGCGCCACTGGGACTTTCTGTTAAGGCGGTTATTTTATTTAAATTTGATTTATATTGTTAACGCTTGTTAATGCTATAAAACAAAAAATCTTAAAATATACCCAGATTTCTAAGTACATTTAATAACTAAAAACAATCTGTAATATTTGATTTCAAAGAATTGGTTAAATTCCGCCTGCTAGAAAATCGATAAGCTTGTAAATGGAGCTTGACACCGTAATTAATTTAATTTAATTTGTACAGACTGAGATACTCCATCATCAGCTTTAAATCTTAGACCTAAAGGTAAATGCGCGAAGATATCAAAGAACCACATTCATTGGTAACATACTAAACGCAAATTGTATTTATTTTGGTATCGCTTGGCGTGTCGTGGCCGTTGAAACGTTATAAATATGGTACAGGATTTGCAGTTCCTCCGGCTTTGGCGCCGGCACTGGCCGCCCACACTCTTCAATCCGGATGCGGCGGCAGCAGACGTGCGGCGGAAACTACTCCGCTGTCCGGGACATCAGAGACACGGAGCACAGACGACGACGGCTTGCGGATTGCGTTTCGGCGACAAAAAAAAATGTGCTTACATGATAATTTTTGTGTTTAAAAATAGATTTAACAGTAGGACAGTGGTGGAGGAAGCTCCCTTAGTTCCTGGCTCCCCTGGTTTTCCTGGCTCTCCCGGCTTCCCTACATTTCCCCGGCGCCACCGCGCTTCTGGAGCATCTGGGCGAAACGCTGGGTAATTAGCAGCGAGGTGTCGATGAAGCGGTCAACGCAGTTGCTCAGGCAGGTCTCGGTGGCGGAGTCCAGCTTGGTGCTCGGCTTCCCGATGCATTTCTCCCAGCAGATCTCGTTGAACTCGTGAATCTGCGATTGTTATTGTTATTTATCCGGCGAATTTCTTAGAGCGGGAGGGGAGCCTTACCTGCGCATTGACCTGCGCCTTCTGTTTCTCGATCATGAGGAACTCCTGCAGCTCCTTGTCGTTGCCGGACAGGTTCTCGAACTCGGACATGGTGTTTTTTATTGAATAATCTTAACAAATACAAAAGTCTCTAAATTTTTACTTAATGTTTGAGGTTATATAAAGGCGAACGGAGAGGCAGTGACAGCTGTGAGGGTCAAGTGTGACCAAAGCACGCCCGTTCAAAAAATACCATTCATGAAAAATACTGAAACACGTAGTATTTAGTGGGAGTCAAGATAGCGTCGAAGAGGGAACGTTCTAATATTATAATTTATTTATTTTTATTTATATTAACAAACGCAATAATTAATTAAAAACACAAATTATATTTATGTTTTGCGATGCAATGTAGCTATCTTTAAATTAAGAGTCTGTTTCAGCATTTTCTGCTTAAGTGGAACTAGTTCGGAACCAGTCACTATTACAAGCGATTTTGGGGGAGTCCCCTTCTTTCGCAGATCTTTAAATTTATATATAACTTGATTTAAATGTTTTGTTTTATTTAATTCGAGGATTACACAAAAAAATATTCCAAATGTTTGTGTTTTTAGTAAATCTGTTTAAACTTTATTAAAGAATATTTGTTAGTATATGATTTCTTTGCTAATATACAATTCGCTACTATTTTATTTCTCTCAGTGCACCATTGCACTGCGTCCGTTATTCTCCACCTCTTCGTGATCCACATTATCGCGTTCGATCTTGTTGCGCCTCCGGAACTTGACGATGAGCACCTCAATGACCCAGGGAACGGCGCACAGGATCATGAAGGCGTTGAGAATGTGGAAGACCAGGATGTAGTCCTGTGTCTTATCGCGTATTATGCCCACAATGGGGCCAATCAGGAACATGGCATTGCCCTGGGTGAACATAAACAGGCCGTACCCAGTGGCGAATCTGCATAAATATGAGCGGAGAAGGAATATTATTAAGTTATTGGGGGTCACCGCATCATAGTACTCACCTCTCCTTGGGCAGATAGTCGGCAAAGACCAATGGCAGCGGGACATGCAGCCAGGTGCGCAGGAATCCGATTACGGCCGTAATGCAGGCCATTCCCACAAACTCGGTGATGCCATTGAAAACTGTGGGAGTAGAAAAGTCTTTAAGTATTTGGGTTGCCCATCACTTACGAGCCGGAACCTACCGAATCTGGCGAAGACCGTAAAGACTGCTCCGGCCAGGTAAATGTAGCGCGACGGAACCTGGATGCACACGGCGGTGACGGCCAGGAAAATACGGGATGATAGGTCGGCGGCTGCTCCAATGGCTATAATGGTGGCAGTGTCCGGCTAAAAAAACAAATATTAAATAAATAAAGAACATTTGTAGAGGAATTTTGAGAATTCCGGACATGTTTTTGCTTGTCAACTTTTCATTACATTATTTTACATATTCCATATTACGATATTAATACTATATTTTACACGCACATTTTGTTAAAATTGGTTAAACATTTTAAATTGCAAAATGGCCGGCCTGTTTTCGTTAAACAAATGAACAAAACGCAATACAGTTGCTTCTTATTCGTGATTCCATGCGTCCCGCATGAGTTAGACTGAAACAGCAATAGAGCAGCAGTGCAAATACAGTTGTGTTGCAAACTTTGTTTGGTTAAATATTTGTGAAATTAATTAAATAAAGTGAAAAGTGCGTCAAGAATTTTTGCCAACCTATTTAATAAATATGTAAATAAATGCTCATGCTAACATACATATGTACATACATACATATGTACATACAATGTACATTTACATTTGTACATACATATGTATGTATTCAGTTTTCTTTTCGTCACTGAGCTTGCGTGCAGCAACAACGAAGGAAGCGTCAAAAAGGAATTCGAAAAACGAACGACGCGCGCCTTCTGCTAGCTTCCCGGCTTGTAGTTGTCCCTTTCTAACACACGGCTCGTACTAGAAAGACGAATTATTCGACGTTGGCTTTTTAGTTTTTCGTTTTTCAAGTAAATTATTGGCGTTTTTGCTTTATTTTCTGCGACGCATTTTGTATGTGTATTTGACCGCTTGTTTGTGTATTAGTGTTTAAACATGTGCAAATGGTAATTTTCACATAACATTTAAAATAATTAATACGTTTTAATTAACATTTCATTTGCGGTTTTCAATACATTTTCAAGTGAATTTAAGTTTAAATCAGTGCCCATACAATAATTTACTTAAAAAACGTTAGACAAATCCATTTATTTCGCCAGAAAATTAAGAAATATTAAATAAAGCTACATACATATCATGGTTCAATTTTTACACAAATTAACTCAAAAATCATCAAGAAACCCTATTTATTTCACCAGAAATGTGCGAAATATGAGAATAGGTAATTTTGTTCATATTTTTTACTTGAAAATGGCGAGAAATCCTTATTTATTTCAAAGGAACTGTAAAATATACAAAATGGAGGTATTTAATTGCGTTTTAATGCATACATAAATATTTACATACATACAAATATACAAGTTCTCAGAAATTGAAGAGAAATAGCCAATATCGCAAAATGTATTTTCTTATGACAAACGCGTGTGTTAGAAAGGGATAACTATATGTCGGCGTTCGCTTCTCGGAGTTCTTTTTGGCACTTCTTTTGTCGTCGCCGCGCAAGCTCAGTGGAAAATCGCAGTACAAAATGGTTTCTCGACCAGAACGGACGCCTTGTGGCGCGTGCCTTCATTTTTTTTTTTTAGTTTTTTTTTCAAGTTGAATTTATTAAAAGTGTGTGTGTTTTTTAAACATTACTGGTTACAAATAAAACTATGGAACACATGTGCTAATGTGTATGTAAGTATTGAAGTTATATATTTTCTTTTCAATGTTTAAACAAAAATAATTTTTTTTAAGAAGTGGCAAGTTAAAAAAAAAAGAATACGTCTATTAAATTAAATTGTGGATTATTTAACTACTTAGTTTAAGTAGTAAGTAGTTTAAGTAAATTTATGGTTTACTCGCTTTATTTTCTGCGACGCACTTGTGTATGTGTATTTTACCGCTAATGTATACATACATATGTATATGGATCGGTGTTACTTCTAAACATGTGCAACATAATATTTAAAAAAATTCATAAGTTTAAGTTTTTGGCGGTTTTCATTACGTTTTAAAGTGAATTTAAGTTAAAACCAGCGGCCATACAACAATTTACTTAAAAATTTCAAAACTAATTTTCAATTTACTTGAAAATGGCGAGAAGTCCTCAATTATTTCACAGAAAAAATGAGAAATACAAAATGAAGGTCATTAATTGCTTTTTAATGCATACATAAATATGTACATATGTACACGAATACAGTTTCTCAGAAATTGAAGAGAAAAAGCCAAAGTCGAAAAATGCATCTTCTTATGACAAACGCGTGTGCTAGAAAGGGATAACTATATGTCTGCGTTCGCTTCTCGGAATTCCTTTTGGCACTTCTTTTGTCGTCGCCGCGCAAGCTCAGTGGAAAATCGCAGTACAAAATGGTTTCTCGACCAGAACGGACGCCTTGTGGCGCGTGCCTTCATTTTTTTTTTTAAGTTTTTTTTCAAGTTGAATTTATTAAAAGTGTGTGTGTTTTTTAAACATTACTGGTTACAAATAAAACTATGGAACACATGTGCTAATGTGTATGTAAGTATTGGAAGTTATCTATTTTCTTTTCAATGTTTAAACGAAAATAATTTTTTTAAGAAGTGGCAAGTTAAAAGAAATGAATACGTCTATTAAATTAAGTTGTGGATTATTTAATTACTTAGTTTAAGTAGTAAGTAGTTTAAGTAAATTTATGGTTTTTTCGCTTTATTTTCTGCGACGCAGTTGTGTATGTGTATTTTACCGCTAATGTATACATACATATGTATATGGATCGGTGTTACTTCTAAACATGTGCAACATAATATTTAAAAAAATTAATAAGCTTGAGTTTTTGGCGGTTTTCATTACGTTTTCAAGTGAATTTAAGTTAAAACCATCAGCCATGCAACAATTTACTTAAAAATTTCAAAAAAAAACTATCTTATTGTTAATTTTCAATTTACTTGATAATGGCGAGAAGTCCTCAATTATTTCACAGAAACTATGAGAAATACAAAATGAAGGTCATTAATTGCTTTTTAATGCATACATAAATATGTACATATGTACACGAATACAGTTTCTCAGAAATTGAAGAGAAAAAGCCAAAGTCGAAAAATGCATCTACTTATGACAAACGCGTGTGCTAGAAAGGGACAACTATATGTCGGCCTTCGCTTCTCGGAATTCCTTTTGGCACTTCTTTCGGCGTCGCCGCGCAAGCTCAGTAAAAAATCGCAGTACAAAATGGTTTCTCGACGTGAACGGACGCCAAGCGGCGCGCGCCCTCATTTTTTTTTTTAAGTTGAATTTATTAAAAGTGTGTGTGTTTTTTAAACACTACTTGTTACAAACAAAACTATTGAACACATGTGCTAATATGTAAGTTTTTTCGTTCTTCTTTTTCATTCAACGTTTAAATTAAAATAACCTTTTGTTTAAATTGAGCAACGTTTAAAAAGAAAACTGAATGTGTATTATCTAAGTTGTGAATTATTTTAGGAATAGTTTAGTAATTAGTTTCTTTTTAAATTTAAGCTTTATTAGCTTTAACTGTTTTTTTTTTTTTTTTCAAAGTGAAAATTTAATGAAAAAATGTCTGAGGCATTGCCAGGTAAAAAAAAAAAGAATTCTTTAAGTAATCTGTTACTTTTTACAACTTAAGTAATGAAATAAATTAAATTACATTGGTCTAAAACGATATATTTTTTTTCAAAGGGACGCTAAGTGAAAATTTGTTGAGGCATTGCCAGCCTATAAAAATATTTCTTTGAAATCAAGCTGTGAAATTTTAAACTAATTTTTTTGTCCACCTACCTTGCTGTAACCCAACTCGAACAGGTAGACCGGCTGCATGGTGAAGAAGGTGATGTCGGAATACAGGGCGAAGGTGATGCCCAGCACGATGTTGACGTAGATGGGCTTCTTGAGCAGAGTCAGATCAAGGAAGTCGACAACAGCTTGCACCCAGCTCTTCTTGGGAGCGGGAGGCGTCTCCTGGACGCCAGAACCTGGTCCAGCTGGCAACATTGAAGGGCGTCGCGAGGCCTGCCGGCTGTGCGTCATCTGGGGAGAGACATCACTGACCACCACCGGTCCGGACCAATTGCCCAGGCTGGTGATGCTCGAGGCCCGGCTAGAGTGCACCCTCAGCACGTGCTCCTCGGCGTGGGAGAGGCGTCGAGCGGCGGCATCACCACCGGCGGGGGTGGTCAGGAACGTGGGCTCCTCCTTGGTCGCCTTGAGCGGCGTCTCTGGCTGCACCCGCACCACCACCGTTGTGGGTTTCAGCGCCTGATCCTGCTTAAGCTCCTGCAGCGGCACTAGCTCCTCGTGCTGCGCCTCCTCCAGGGAGTTGGGCACCCGGCGCATGTGCCACTCGACGGGATGCATCACCAGCATGCCGAGCACCGCATGGGCATTGAGCCCCGTGAGGATGAGCAGGCAGCCCCGGAAGCCGTACCACTGCATCAGCTTCTGCATGACGATCGGGTACAGCATCGCCCCCAAGCCGATCAGGGTCTGGGCGAAGCTCATCCACATCACGCGGTTCTTCACGAAATAGTGATTGAAAGTCGTATAGCAGGTGGGCACCATCAGGCCGAAGGCCAGGCCCTGGATCAGGCTGAAGGCCAGCAGCAGGTGCAGCGTGGAGGTGGCAAAGAGCTGCATCCCAGTGCCCAGGAAGTACAGTATGCCCCCGACAACGCCCACCTGCCGCATTCCAAACCGCTGAAACAGTGAGCCCGAGAACAGGCCGGCGAAGCTCATCGACGAGAAGAAGGCGCTGGTAATGATGGCCATGGCGCTCGTCTCCGCGCCGATGCTCTTGAGGAAGTCACCAAAGACGAGGCCGAAGGAGGGCAGAGCTGCCAGGGCGCTGGTCTGGGAAAGAGGAGGAGAGATTGGGGTGAGTTAATATAAAGGTTGATATCTGATTTATTTAATATATACATAGTATAGGAAATATTTAAATTTGAAGAGACCTTTCGCAAATACTGAAAAGATTTATACAAAAAGGGTTTCTAAATAGATAAACCAATACGATTATGATGTGTTCTAGTAACTTTAGTCAGTTATCAGCTTGTTATAATTGAATTTATTTCAAAATTTCACCTTTTAATAAATGTAAGTAATTTGAGATCGCTTGACATGTTTGTGCACGGTCATGCGTGCAGAACCTACACAGAATTTGGAGTTTCCGCTTTATCTTCTAGGTTATTACATAAATTATTAATTATACAAGCTACCAAACTACTTAAATAATTATTACAAACTACTTTGATTCGAGCTGCATTCTAAATAACTTATGATTATGATTTTAATTCGATTTAAATGTAATAAGCAACGAGATTTCTATAGAAAAAAAACGATATTCTTTTAAAATAATGGATCATCAAAAAAAAAGTTAATATTGGTTGATTTATAGCTTTTTTCTCATTTAATTAGGCCTTCACTTTTTTTTTTTTTTTTAACATTAACTTAAAAAGCTGATAAATTGTTTCTTTATCAAGGATATATTTAAAAAACACCTATAAAAAATTTGTTCCACTATTTTACACGAGGAAAATATTTATTTACACTTTTTTCTACATTTAAAGTGTTTTATTAATTTATTAAATTTAACATATTTAAAGTTAACCTCGGCTTACTAAACTCCAGAGTGAAAAATATTACTAAATAAATATTTTTCTGAAAGTCTATGGCTTGTTCAACCTTCGTATAGATTTATGCACTTTTATTACACTTAAAAAACAAGCACTGAATCGTAATAAATAACAGATATCACTTTCTAAGCGATTTTCCTCCCTCGTAAAATGCACTTACAAAGGGCAAAGCCATGCCAATGCAGACGAGGATACCCCATCCGCCATCGGGGGCCTCCAGCTTGTACGCCTTGGTCTTCTTCATCTGCTTAAACGGATGCTGCTCCGCGGGCTGCTGAGTGGCAAGTGATTGCCACTGTCCGGAATCGTTCGAGGCATCCCATCCCAGACGGATCTTATGTGTGCAAAGATATCAATCTTCCAGTAGCCGCCTCCTCGATTGCCCGCTTATCGCACCTCGGGGTGTCTTTATGGCCAAGCTAAGCTTCTTATGGCGAAGGTTTATGGACCGACTTATAGGCGATAAGATTAGTTCCCGAATGCGCTGGCTCCTACAGTGCACTATTTGCTATTACGAAGGGGTATCTCTCGGCGGCACCCACCTCGACTATGTACCCTCCAAAATTCTGATTGTAATTGTAATATTACAATTGCGAATAACGGAAATAGTTTGGGGCATCGTTTTACCACAGATCTTTATCATATCGCAATCATATCGGAATACAAGGTGCGCGGCATGCTGATAAGAGCCGCCGACTGAAAGTCAGAAGAACTAAGTCTTGTCTGTAGATTTACAACAGCTGTCCTAGGAGCCGAGGCTTTCTCGGATATCTTGGATTTCTCTCTTCTTGTGCATAATTTATACAAACTTAAATTTATTCTTCACGCATTACATTTGTTTGCTCGAAAGACGCATGAGTTGCTCTGTTCTCCTATAAATGACTTCCAAACGGTCTGTTTGCTCTGGGCCACAATGATAATGAATGGCTATAATGGAGGGGGTTTTAACTGGAATTCTATAGTCAGTAAGAGCAGCTAGTGACGATGATGTTGTTGGGCCTCCTAGAGGGTGTGAAGATAAGGTTTCAGCATTCTTTCTTTACATTTATCACATTCGGAAGGCAGGTCTGATTTTTTATAGTTTTAAATTAGCTCTGACTCGAGAGCCAGCTTATTTCTCTGTGACCCGGCCTCTGCCTGCACACGCACAGTGTGACCAACGCATCAGTGCGATCATATTGTAATTTTATGGCTAATGTGAGCCTTTTATAGGATTTTAGGATTTTAATGCAATATTACATAAAATATTAGCTCTTTTTGCTCTATTGTTTACTTACATAAATGCAATTCTAGCATGTTCTTTTTAAAATTAAAGAAACAGAAAATATACACTTAATATAAACCATAACCAGCTTAGCTTTTCCCCTATCTCCAGAAAGAATTATAATAATTATCTTGGGATTAATACATATATTCATAGAGTTTATCTCGGACTTAACCCAGTTCCTTAGGCATTTCCCTCTAATGAATTCTTAAAGCTATTTGTTTTGATCATCACTTTATTCTCTATATTTAATATACATAATATATTCATTTAGTGGTATAATACACATACTATATTTAAATAAGGCTACAATATCTCGGGGCAAATACACATTTCCAAAAGTCAGCTCGTATCAAAACCTCTCGTTCCACAAAAATATATATATTTACTTTGCTTTAAGTACACAAAATACGTTTAAAGTTTAAGTATATAGTATATATAACCGAATGCTGTTACCTCTTTTTCGTCCTCAGTGGCGACTCTCTCTATCTCTCTGTGTATCGGCATCTCTCTCATTTTCAAGCCCAAAAGTGTGCTACATAAAGTTAGCTCGGTTTCTGTTTTGTTTGTTTGCTTTTATTGCTTATCGGTTGGGTTTAGTTGCGTTTTAGGCTCTAGATTATCTTACAGATTACAGGGCATGCAAGTATGTGTATATTGTTTATAGTATTTACTTAGGGCTTGCTCTAAACGCTCCCGCAACGGATCAGGCTTTGATACACACAGACAAGGAACCCTCAAATTGTAAATATACATTTGTTGTGGCATTTGGTTGGCAAAGGTCAAGTCCCAGCGCTCCTTCGATCTCGATCTTTGAATATATATTTATTCAGTTCTCCTACAATATATTTATATAAAATTGGTACACAATCCTACAAAAAACCAGCTACAATTGGTCCTTGCTACACAAGTGTATATGTATATGTATATGGTATATATGATATATATAATATTTATATGTTTCATTTATGTATATAGTTAGTTGTTGTTGTTTCTTCTTTTGTCTGTTTGTTTGTCGTTGCTTAAACATCGCTCTTAAGGTACATTTTAAAGCCGATCAATCGATTTCCAACAATTATCCTTCCTTCTCGCATCAGTAGTCCCTTAAACTAAATTAAGAACTATCTTTGAACTATCACATACAAGTTCACTAATATATATATGTAGACCAACGTATAGAGAACATTATTTCAAGGCAAAACATAAAAGCAAAAAGAGAAATCAGCATAGAATTTGAAATTTAAACTTAAACATTAATGCATTTTGTGGCTAAAACTCCTGCTCACATTTATTCGTTAATGGTTACGTGTGGTATGGAGTGTGTGTGTTGTTGTTGTTGTTGTGTTTGTGATCAAGCCTAAGACTAAATATATCGCAAAAAAAAAAGTAGAGCACAGACGAACAACAAAAAAATAGAGTGATTTAACTAAAAAATAGAGTTTTTAATACAGTTTCTGGGGTTGCTTAGGGTTTCAGAAGTCGCCATGTGCGCGGTCCCTCTAAGTATATTTTAAGTTGTCGTGTCTTCCTTAAAGTAGATCCTCTCTAGTAAGTAGTCGCATCTCCTTGTGTCCGTTTTGTTCCCGCTGGCCTGGCCCTTTGCCCTTACAGCTTCACATCCTGCTGACCCGTCGCCGTCGTCGTCGTTGTCGTCGTCGTCGTGCCCGCATCCTGAGTGGGCAGCTGGGCAGCATCGGCAGTGCGACGTCTCGAGTTCAGGAACTCCACCAGGTACTCAATGCCCCAGGCAAAGGCGCAGAGCATAATGCACACGCTCTGGGTGTGTATGCAGATGGGATAGCTGTCGGTCACGTCGCGGATGAGACCTGCAAGCGTACAAAGGAGTAAGAATTCGCTTTGGGAGGTAGCTAAGATAGATGTCCTTACCTATGAGCGGCCCAAAGGAGATCACAAACAGGGCCTTGCCCACCAGATGCCAGCCAAAGGCCGAGGGCAGCTTCTCCAGCGAGCAGTACTCGGAAACGGTCAGGGTGAAGTTGCTTAAGGCAGAGCCGCGGAAGAAGCCGCAGATGGAAAGCCAAATCATCAGCTGAGTCCAGTCCGTTTGCTCGGCCATAACTGGGACGAAGAAAAGGGGAAATTAGTATGAAACATAAAGGAAAACACTGAGTGAAAGAGGAATCCCCACTCACTTGATCGCGTCAGGGCCACAAAGATGATGGACACCAGGAAAATGGTGCGCTTCTTGATCGTGGTGCGATCGAAGAGCGGCGGCAGGACTATCCGGGCGGCAATGTCCGTAATGGCGGTGACCGATAGACAAAAGGCCACATCGGCCTTTTGGTAGCCCAAATTGGCAAAGAAGAAGGGCGTGACCATCTTGAAGTTCATCTCGGCCACGTAGAAAATGGAGAGGCCGAAGAGCAGGTTGAGGAACATCTTATCCTTGAGCATATCGATGTCCAGCAGGTCGGCAAAGCGACGCCAGAAGCCCGGCTTCTTGGCCTTCTTGCGCGCCTCCTCATCAATGGCGGCGGCCGCCTCGGCCTGCTTGTCCAGCTCCGTAGGCTTCATCTTGATGAAGCTATCCCGATGGCCGCCGAGGACAATGCTGCCCGTGGCGGTGCCCACGCGTCGCAGTTCGCGATCGTTCTGCTCGAACTCGTCGTCGCCGGTGTTGAGATGCACCTGGAGTATCGAGCCGGTGAAGTCCATGTAGGAGAGGTTCGAGGTGACCGAGGCCTTGCGGCAGCGCAGCTGCGTGGCATTGATCTCTGCCTGTGACGGATAGCCGCCCGATTCTCCCCCGGAGCCGTGGGCAGCGGACTGCACTCCGGCCAGGGACATGATACGGGGGAAAGTGGGTCTCTTCGGTATCCCCAGGCGGGAGCCATTCATCGTGTTCATGGCCATTTCCGAGTAATTCTTGCGCATCTGATGCGGATGATGCTTGTGGAATAGGAGCGTGTTCATCTCGGGCAGAGCGTCCTCCTCGTTGCCATCCTCCTTGATCACCTTGAACTCGGGCGCTCCGGCCGCAGTTGCGCCACCAGCGCCACCTGCTCCGCCCACCGTCAGCTGGGGCTGCGGGGTGGGCAGGGCCGAGATGCACATCAGCTCCTCGTCGTCGAACTCCTCCTTCATGTGCCACTTCACCGGCTGCAGCAGCACCGATCCAACCGTGGCATTGAGGGCCACGCCCGCCAGCAGCAGCACCGCCCCGCGGAAGTCGTACGCCTCCAGCAGGATCCTCACCAGCTGCGGCATGATTAGCATGCCCATGGCCGTCCCGGCCATCGACAGGCCCACCGCCTGGCCGCGCTTATGCTTGAAGTAGTGATTCAGCGCCACAAAGGCCGCCGACGTGGACAGTCCGACGCCGATGCCGTTGATCACCGAATACGTGCTGAGGATGTGGGCCATGCTCGTCGCCGGCGACGTCAGCGCCAGTCCCAGGCCGCATAGCAGGGAGCCGGCAATGGCCACCTTGCGGTAGGAGAACTCCTTTAGCAGCGGTCCCACGAACAGGCCCGAGAAGTTCATGCACACGTCCAGCGCACTGATGATTACCGCCGCTCCTGTCGTGCCCACGTTGAGATCCTTGAGAGTGTCGCCGAAGAGCAGGCCAAAGGATGGCTCAATGGAGCGGGTAGCCAGCTGCAAAGTAATAAAAGAGATATTTCTATATTAAATCGTTGAGGATTTTAAATCGATAAAAAGGGGTGCCCAAAATAATGCTACAAAAAGCCAAGTCCCTTAAAATCTAGAACATTTATATTAAAATTGTGTTTTAAAATATTTTATTGCCTACTTTTGGACGCGCATTTAATGAGAGAGATATCTATTGATTTGAATAATTTAATTAATTTTTTTATGGTCTTCTCTCAAAAAGAACTCTTAACCTAAGGAGATGCTCGTACATTGCAGGCTAAGGGCGAAAGAAGGGGCAAGAAAGATACATAAATAATATAGCCGTTGTAAGGCTCATCAACATAATTATCAAAAGGCAATTATAAAGGCAGAAATAATACACGAACTCATACAAACTTAGGAGATGCTCGTACATTGCAGGCTAAGGGCGGAAGAGGGAGCAAGAAAGATACATAAATAATATAAACCATGTGAATCTCTCACCTTTACTTCGGTTATCGGTGTAAGTATTATTTTAAAATATTTACAACGTTATCCAAAGTCAGGGAGAGGGACTACATCAACATCAAAGTTTAATCATAATATACAAATACTAATTTAAAATAAGATAAACCAAATCTTAATCTTAATTTATTCAAAGTAAATCTGTGACCCGCACATAGACATGCTAGCCTGTTTAAGTGGTGTTTTATTACATTTGAAAAGGCCGGCCTTGTCATTGTGAGGGAAGAACACACAATCATCAATGTGGCATAGAGTGCTAAAAGAGTGATACATTTATAATTTAATCTTTGTGAATCCAAAGTCCGTGACTGTCTCATCTATATTAGGTTTCTCTCATAAATGTTATTTTAAATCATTTATGAGAAATCCTAGTATGAGAGATGCGTCACATAATCAGCAAAGTTCCCTTTTAAAGTAAAAATAAAAAATGTAATATTTAGTGTCCTGAATAGTCTGATTTAAGTGAATGAAGTGTGGCATAGTAAAAACTAATACTTAATAAGAGTGCTAAAAGAGTGATCATAATATAATCTTTGTGAATCCACATCAAGTGAATGTCTCATCTACCCTCGTTTTCTGC
>VNJZ01010376.1:0-107857 GCA_008042795.1 Drosophila asahinai | reverse complement strand
TGAAACAACAGATCTCAGAGACTATAAGAGCTAGAGTTACCAAATTTGGTGACAACATTGGAATCTGTTGCACGCAGATCAAGTTTGTTTTAAAATTTGGCCACGCCCACTTCCGCCCTCAAAAATCATAAAAAACGTTAAATAAGCTATACTCGTTTTTTTTCGGGTAAAAGTTAATAAATAAAAAAAATGAATAAAATACAGCGGACGTTTCCTGAAAATTTCAGTAAAATCGGATGTACAGATATTAGCAATAAGTTTTGAATTTTCACTCACCGCCTTAAGGCACTGCTGTTGCAAGCTGTAGCCGACAGGTGGCGCATTCGAGCCTTGGCCGTGCGATATAATGGCGCCAATGTATGTATGTACAATGTAGTGTATGTACATTTTAAAATTGCCTTTTAGTGTGAAGCGCAAACGTTTAGGTATCGGGTATCTCACAGTCGAGCACAGTCGACTGTAGCTTTCTTACTTGTTTTAATTTAAAAAGAGCTTGAAATCTATTTTTTCCAAAAAGAAGCCTTTGCATTTTAAACAGCTATTTAATATTTACAATATTCTATGATATTTTAGACACATTTTTTGGCGCTGTGCAGGAGACTCCTGGCCAAAGTGCAGCCAATGGAGGATGGTGAGGCTGGAAAATGGGCGTTGGGAGGTGTAAGCGTTGCCAATTCAAGCGAAAAGTTGGCGCACTTTTCTATTTCCGACCAAAAAAAATAGGAAAAGACCATGGAGATAGGGAGCGATAGATAAGGCAAAAATCCGTAGAGAAAGGGAGGAACAGACTGCACCCAAAGGAGAGTGAGAGAGAGACAGACGCGGGGTGCCATGGGCAATATCGGCAAAGAAAGAATTTTCAGGAAATTACAGGAAAATGAAATAAATGAAGATGGATACGCAATTTGAATAGCATTCGAATTGGTCCTCTGCGGTTGACAGACATCCTCCTCGTCGGACGAGGGGCGAGGAGAGAGGCTATACCCCAGGATATATCCCGGCCAACGATAGGGTTCCTTCCAATGAGTGGCATACTTAATGACACAGACAGAAACTTTTATCAAGTTTTCTACTCTAATTGGGGCGGAATTAAAGTGCTGCCAACAAGGGGGAGAAGAATGGCAGGAAGGTGGCAAGCCTGTGGCAATTGTGGTCTTACCTTTCTCTTTTATTTATTTCCCATTTAAGTTTTTATCAGGCAACTTTAAAGTGTGTATTTGAGTAGTGAGTTTTCAGCTTAATTTTCCGTTCTGCTTTGATTAACCCCCTGGTGGCCCTTGTATCGCCGATCCCTTTGCCAATTTACTACACTTTGTTTTCCCTAATGCTGCATCAGCCGCTGAAAATTCACCATTCGACGCAACGAAAATTCGCTGCAAATTGCATAGAATTTCGTGCAATTTTAATAAACAACTTTTCGGCTTACTGCCATTAAAATCCACTAGCCACCGCTGCCCGGCAATATGACTAATTGTGAAAACAGGGGCCACCAATATTTTGCAAATAATTAGCAAACATTTTTGCCCCCTTGCTGCTGAGTTGAAACTCTGATTATAACCCCCTCCATGGTAACCGCAATATCCTGGCAACGCCAACGGACCTGGCCAGTGGCCACCCCTTTCGTCCTGGATAGATAGATAGAGCTCCATCTCTTTTCGTCTCGCTGTTATATAATTTTAATATTTTTTAATAGCATTTATTTCCGCAGCAGCTGAAACATGAAGGGATTCTGTCTGATATTTTTCGGCCATCGGGCGTCGGCGGTAATTTAATTAAGTGCTTATTAGCCAGGCGAATACCACCACTTTTTGTTTGCTTGATGGAATGTGGGTATTCGGGGCCAGGAAGAGGGCAGCTGCCGGGAAAATTAGATTATTAGATTGTTTACGGACCAACTGGTCCATACATACATTATCCATCTCCATGCGTAATTGGTAATTCAACATATGCAACCACTCCAGTCACTCGAGCGAACTCTTCTGTGGTAATTCAATTAGCGCACTTACCTTATTGATTTTCAATTTAATAATTATGCGAAAATGTTATAAAAAAGATATTTTAAATTGATTATCATTGCGGATTGGGTATAATATTTTAGAAATTCATATTAAAACAAAATTATATTCTTAGTAGAAAAACATTGGTAGACTTGAAATAACAAATAGAATTTTATATTTTAAATATTATTTTAGACTCTCTTTTATACTAAAAATATTTAAAATCATGCTTTAAATCGAGGAGCAGACACAAATGCCTAAAATTAATAGTTCGAATGACTTCAATAAATTAAATAAATTTCTTGGCTATTTCCTTAAAGTTAATCTAATAAATTGTGATCATTTTCCGTTGTAATGTTGCTTCCGACTCTTGACTCTTTCTTGGCCACATTCATTAACACTTGGTTGGGTAAAAGAGGGGTTTACTGGCAGAAATACTTTAAATACACGAAATCCTCGCCCTGCAAATGAATCTGCAGCAATTTACACAATAATTTCGTTTCTCCCTTTCGCAATTATTTAACAACAAGAACAAAAGCAGGAAGAATGACCACCGCACACTTGTTTATTTATCATTTAACTGCCCGACCTCCCTCAGTGTTGCAACCTTTTCAAAACTTTCGGCAAGGAGGAGGGGAGCGGACGTTTGAAAACTTTGGATAAATGTTGCTAATCGCTTTGCAAGTGCAGGCAGACAAAAAGCCAACTGCTGCGAGACTCATTTGCATTTATTTGCTGTCCATCTCTGGTTTACACCTCCTCTTTTGCATCGCTTTTCCGACCATTTTCCAGCCCCTCCTCGACTTCTCCTGCAACTAATTGCCCCTTGCCTGTTCCTAATTGTTTTTGTTTTTAGTTTGCCGAGCTTAGCAACACTTTATGCCATTACTTCTCCAGCACACTCGTTTTTATAATTATTTTTGCTCAACTTTTTGTGGAATAGCAGACATATCGGAGGATGGGCTGGCGGCCTGCAACTAATTTCCGCTTTTTGCCACTCGTTATTCACACACTTGGTGGCGAATGGAAATGAAATAAACAAATGAAATAACAATAATAAACGGACAGCAGCAACAACAGCGGCAACGGCGATGACAGCAACAGAACATATTTTTGTTTCTCTTCTCGTTCTTTTTTTTTTTTGGTTTGTTCGTTGGGGTACGCAAACAAATCCAAAAAATCCAAAGTCGCACGGAATGACAAAAGAAATGCGTACAAATTACCCCAAAACGCAATGGACAGAAACAGCAGCGGCAACAGATACAGTAGAGATTCTTTTAGTTACATTTTAAACATTTTATATTACAACGCCATGGAAGGTGTGTCAAAATTGGTTGGTATACAGGGCGTATGATTAATTTAAGAAAAGCGAAGCATACATTTTTTTGTTAGGATTTGTAGTATGTGGGATTTTGTCTAATTAACCTTTATATAAATTCTTGGTATTAGTATTAGTATTAGTACATTTACTACCTATATTTGAATGAAAAACTTAAGGTGCATACGGGCTTACAGGTCGTATGAGTGATTTTAGTTTATTTATAATGAAGAACTAACTTTACTCTAAAATATATTACTTATTTTCATAAAGTTACGTTTTATCTGAAATAATTTTGTGATTTTTGAAGCTAGTCCTTAACAATACATTATAATTAAAACATTTAGAAATTTAACTTAGTTCACTCTCAAGACCGTACACTGTAAAAAGTGCTGGGAAAAAAGTTCCCTGCCGCTGACAATGACAAAAACAACAAGTACGCAACTGAAAGCGAAACAAGAGCAACACGAAGGGGGAAGACAAAAAATATGGACACTGACACTTTACGAAGATTTATGCGTTTTAGTTGAGTTCCTTTCCCGTCCCCAGAACTTTTCCCGTTCCGCTCTCCAGTTCCGAGTTGCGAATTCTTTCCGAGGCAAATGTGAGTAGCATTTTTTACATCTGCTCCACAGCCCCGCCCTCAGCTTCCTCATTTTTTTGGGGGCAGTGGATTGCCGGGTTAAAGTTGAGAGGCTTAAACAAATTGCCATTTAAATTTGCATTAGCCCAGAGACAGTGGCTCGGTGAGTGCCAAGAGTCTGACAAGCGTGAAGGAGACACAGTTTGCTTACAATATATTTGGATTTAATATTAGAGTTTCACACGGAAAGACAGAGGTATATTTTAGAAGGGGGAACTAAAAGGCTAACAGGCAGAAAATAGGATTGCGAATTTTCATGGATATAATGCATAAAAGTGCATAGCAAAAATATATTTCATAAATAAACGCAACAATTTCAGTATTTTTGCATCATGCATCAAATGAAAGCTACCAAGTTAAGTAAATATTTATTTTCATTTTGTTCCACTTGTTTCAATCGTCCACAAACAATTGTGCGCCACTGTCGCCAGCAGGAGGCCTTTCCCTTTGCCCCCAATAAATGCATAAACAAATTGCAAAACAAATATGTTGCAAATTGCACAAAAATATTTACAAACTTGCAGAGTCCGCAAAAAAAGATATAGACAAGTAAAAATAAAACAAACAAATTGTGCCCTCATATGCAAAATTATATTTTGAATATTTTATATTGAATTTATGGCTGGCACAGTGGCTAAAACTAAAAAAGTAAACAGTCACTTTTTGCCCAATGAATTTATATGCAGTGTTTCGGGAAATAATCTTTTTGCAGAGCAAAATAACATATTATTTATTTATTACAGAAAAGCGACCAAATTTAAATGCTCACCTGTTCCAGCTGACAATGTCACCCTCCGCCGGAATTCGGCGCGTGGCAGAAACTTTGGACCAGAACCACCATTCTTCTTGGGTTTCTGGCGATGGGAACTCCATATTTGACGCCAGTTAAGCATGAAAATGCCATTTAACAATGGCCCAAATAAATAAAAAACAAAAACACAGAGAACGAGGAACGGAGAGCAAAAAAACAAACAAACGATAAAATGTGTTGGAAAATGTTGGAAAAACAATGCAGGGGCCACGTTACAACAATAAGCGATGGCAACCCCGATAGCGCGCAGCAAGACAGAAAAGCGAAAAAAAGCGCACCAGAAAACCATAACAATAAAAATGTCAAAAAAGCAGCGAAGCTTAAATCAAATTAATGTGAACGGGCCAATAGGCCCGAGAGCTGAGGTTGCTTTTCCTTCTGTATTTTTTGTAAATTTGCATTTTGAATCGAGTTCTGATATTGCTGTTTTCTCGATTGGAATATCTTTAAATTGGAATATATATAGCTTTTTCTATCATATAAATTAATGCAGCAGGTAGAATGTGTTTTATACAATAGAGGTTTTTACTTGTAATGAAGAAATTTTAATTTTTATATTTTATGTTGTCATCAAAATAGTCCCCTTTAAACCTATTTCAGAACACTCTTGTACTTAATCTTTACCATCTTGCCTTTTAATTTAATTTATTAATACATTTCGCGTGCATAAATTACCATTGAACATGATTTTTAAATACACCGAGTAACCATAATGTTGGCACATAAATCCCTTTAAAAAGCTGTTTCTGTCAAAATTGATCGGCGGCCTGCCACTTCAAGGCAAGCGAACATTTTCGAATGGCAGCCTTGTTGGTTAACAACAATCCGCGATGGAAATTAATGGCTAGAACGAGAATATTTATAATACAATAACTCGTTTCGGTTTGTGGACTTAATGAGCTTCGAGCATTTTGTTAATTGATTTCCCTGCCTGTTTGGCTCCTGAAAATTTATGAGGATGTGGCATCCTCATCTTTATTACACTAAAATAAATATATTTTAAATATTCATATATAAAAAGTATTTAAAATGTATAAAATAGATACGAATAAACTAAGATCTACTTATACCATATATACATAAAATTAAAATTACAAACTATTAAAACTTTGACAAACTATATATTTTTTCAGTGAGTGTAAAATTCAGGCCATTTTCAATGCGAGCATAAACTAACTGGAAAATACAATAAATCGCCTGACCCGCAACGATCCTGGGTAAAACAAATGGCTTTAATTATGCCTGAGCATTTGTTGCAGGACATCCCAGGGCATCCCAGGGCAGGGTATCCCTCAGTCCTCTGCCTCCCCCGTTGGTATCCAGGTGCATTGACCAGGCGACAATGATAATAAATTCCTTGTGCCGGTGCCACCTCTTTTTACCTCCACTTCACTCCTGCTTGGGGATCACGAGGTGCGATGTCACACACAGGAAAAATATCAAAATTATATTTTGTTTATCGAAATTTCAATTTATTATAAAATCTGGAAAATATTATATTGTTTCTCTTTTATACTTTAAGAGCTAACATATATGTACCTATTGTAAATACCCACTGTTTTATTCTGAACTTCTTAAATATATTAGGAATAACAAATTTGAATGGTTCTGATTTTCCCAGTGCTGCCTTAATAAAATGCAAGTGCGCAAATATTTTCATCCAGACGGGACAACAACTCCTTTACTCCGATGTCCTGTAAACTATTTACAAGAGAGGAATTTTCATTTTGCCAAAAGGAATTTGCAAAAACAGAGGATGTGCGGGAGTGCCAGAGGGTATGTGTACATAAATATGCTGCTGCATGTGTGGGACTGTGGGTGTGAGGGTCTGACAAAGTGTGACCAAGTGTCATAAATAACTGGGTTAAACAGCTGCAGCAACAGTCTTCGGCAAAAGTATGTGTCATTAAGTGCGAAACTTACAAGCTGCAAACACGCAACTCAGCCAGGACAAAGTTAACTGGGGGAAAATTGGAACGGCAATTCGAGTCGAAATTGGTACTTCCTGCGAGTTGCCTCAATTACGAGTTCCTCCACATAAAATAATAGGAAAAGTAAGTCATTTAGCCCACCATTTGTGACAATAGAATTGATAAAGGAAAAACTACAAAGAAATTTGGAACAACACAAATGTGACTTTTCAAGTTCTATATCATAATAACCAACACCTGCTTCCCTGAAATCCTTTCCATCTCCTTGCTTCTCATCCTTTATAAATCTTTCAGCAATGCCAGGCAAGGGGGACATAAAAAAATTACGCGACAATAAATATAAATAAAAAGAGAAAACAAATTTGGGGCCTTAAAATCCACGGCACTTTCCCTTCGTAAACAGGATGCCAGAAAGAGCTGCCAACTCGATTTTTTATGACCAAAAATGCAAATCCCTGCAAATGACTCTGCCAGGAAAATGGGCCACTCATGCAGGCCCTAAACTCACCTGGCGGTGGTGTAAATTTTGCATACATTTCACACCGCGTCTAATAAAATATTTATTACCAGCAGGGCCAGCAGAAAAAATACTGAAAGAAAAACACAGGAGCGAAAATGCCAACCGAAAAAGCAATGAAATAAAAATATACCAAGGCCAAAATGACGACAGCGGGGGCTTTGCGGGATGGAACACTTTTCCGGGAGGGGATAAGGAGGGGATTCCCCGACATCACGTACTGCGGCGATCGTTTGCTAATGCGGCAAAATGTCAAAGTTGCAACTGCAGCGCAACCGACAGCCCCCTCACTTGCCCCTCTTTCAAGCCACAACTTTATGAAATCGCCAGCTAATTACATTTATTTTTACCAAAAAAGTAAAACCGAAGTGCACCCACTGGAAGATGAATCGTCTGCAGGTCACGAGCACGGAATTGGCGAGGCAATAAAAATCCAAAGAAAATAAGCTGCATAAAATGTCTGTGGGAAAATGAGTAATACTTTACGATGGGAAACCTGTTGAACTCCCCCGCCACTAGTGTCATTTTCCGCGTGATTCGTATTTAGTTTTCACATCTGACTTGATTTATTCAATGAATATAAGTAAATTTAACTGAAAATGATTACTTTGACTATTATTCAAATTAATTGGAGGCCTCGACAGATGTCGAAGCGGTTTGGTAAGGTTAAGACAGCGATACGGTGGCAGTACAATGTTGCAAGCAAAATTACAGTAGTTATTGCAACAGTTGCCAACTCTTTTGGAAGATTTTGCTGCTTTTCCACATGCGATTTTGCAGGAGGCGAAAGTAGTTAAGTGTAATCACTAAATTGGCGGTTGAGCGTAACAGGCTGTCAATGTGTGGGAAAATGGGGAAAACCTAATTCAAGGAAAGCTGAAGGAAAAGTTTAAGGGAAAAGTTTGGTTCGCATATGAACTAAAAACAAGGAATTTCCTCATATTTATGAATTTTTAAAGGTTTAACCATAATTATTTAGCTTGCTATTTAGTTAAGAGCTGCTTGCAAGCATACAACATTGCAATTCATTCTGATATTATGTATTAATGTATTCTTTTAAAAAAAATATTATATTTTTAAAGTAGAATATATAACATAACATAACATAACAACATTTAATATAGCCAAGTCACAATTAAGAAGCTAGACATTGATTGAATAACATTCCTGGAGATAAGCTCTTGCCTTTTTATGATTTCCGCTTCAAAGAACTGTCAGAAACTTCTTCTTTGCCAGGTTGACACTTTTATCTGTCACTTTCGAAAGGAGAGTTTTCCATTTTCGCCGTCACCTGCGGCGAATTAGATATTTCTTGATTTTATTCCCAAGTGAATTTTCATTTCTTTTCCACGTCTACCGCAAATAACTTAGCTGGCGCCATCTGTTGGCCTTTGGCTGAAGCGCCCAGTCGGGTTTGTTGCTATCTCGCTTTCGCATAAAAGTTTTCAAATGTTAGGCTGCTTCTCCTCTTTATACTCTTCCAGGGGGTTTTATAATTTTATTATCAATTATTAAATTAAAATAAAAAATTTTAAAAATAGTTACTGTGCCACAGAAAATGTTGTAAGAATTTTGGTTGGTTTTAATTGAGAATACAGTTAGGTTTAAAATTTTTCCAGAAAGAATTCAATTTCCTCCGGGAGTTTTGTATTGTAATTTGACTAGACGAGATTTGTGTTATTTCCCAATCATACTCTGATTTAATATATAAAACTGTGTTTTTTTAGTTAGCTATAAGTGGTTAAAGAATAATTTCTTTAGCGGCAAAAAGATCGAATTGGCCAACAAAATAATTACAAGGGTATTAATTCTACGACCTTACCGATGCCTTTTTCTCATCTCGTTTTTGTTTGAAGTGGTTTTGTTGTCATCGCGTGTTCGCTAAACATTCTTGAAGTGTTTGCTGTTGTTGCAAGTTGCAAGTTGCTAGTTGCTAGTTGCTAGTTGCCGATGTTGTTAGTTCTTGGTGCCTTATGTTGCCAGTTGCCCGTTGCGTTGGCTGTTGGTATTGCACTCTTGGCTTATCTTATTGGGGAGGCCACGGCGACGACAAGGAAGTCATTAGCGAAAGGTTAGCCAACGAACTGACCCCTTTCTATGTTGCTCCCCAGGGGCGCTATTTTTTTCATCAAACAAAAAGTAGATTTGCTCCTCTTAAAAATTTTTCGTAATATTAAAAAAGTTTCCACTCCAAACAGGGCCGACGGAATCGAAGAGAAACTGATTAAAATAAATCGCAAGTTTCGTTTGGTTTTTTTGTTGAACTCAAACTTTGACTCAATTTCGATAATATATTGATTTTGGTCTCTTTCATACAAAACATACATATATATAGTAGAAATATATATTTAAGCTCATGTCCACCTGAAAGCAAAAGTTGCGCTCCAAAAACGAAGAACAAAGTTCAAATGCAAAATGCAGTATTGAAATCAAAAGGCAAAAGCCAGCGAAAAGTTTGAAGGAGAATGTAAGTGCAGAAGCACTTTAAAAAATTCTTAATTTTATTTATTCTATTGTAGAATTAACATAACTATTTTTATTGCTCAATTTACTATGCGTATTTGGAAGGAGAATTTTATGTTGACGAAGTTTTTATTAAATTATAGGTAACATTATTCTTTGGGGTAAGGTAGCAAGAGATATTTAAATAAAAATTCCTTGTAAGTTCTTTAAAGGTGTAAGCAGGAGCTCGCATAACCTATTTTAAAAATTACACTATTTATTTTACTTTAAATAAAACATAATATTTATTTTTAGTGTCGGCATAAAGGAACGGAAGGAAGCGAAATGAAATTTCTTCGGGAGTGAAGTGATATGCTCAAGCAGCAGCAACAACAAAGCCGAAAGTGAATGAAAGGCGGCGAAATAAATGAAAATGCAAAGCGGGATGAAGTTAAAAGTTTTTTAATAAGTGCAGCCCAAGGCAAGGACAGGGGCGTGGTTTCTGAGGGGGGCCAAAGGGCGGAAGCACATCAGCTGCGACAGCTGCAAAGCCGCAACGCGATGGCTAAAACTTTGCCCTTTTCGCAGAGTAAATGAGTAGAAGTTATACTAAAGAGCGGTAGGTATTAAATTCCAAACATGTTGATCCAAGAACGGAGCTACGTAATCCTTAGTGTAAGATGAGTCATTGTATATTAGTAACAGATACTGTCTAGATAAGATTATACGTTTTTAAACAATAAGAAGGGGCGAAGGGGGCCCATGCTAGATACGCCATTAGCAGCGTTTAAAGACAATTCCAAAATAAATATATTTTAAATAATTCAAGACATTCAAGACATAATTTTTGTCAAAACTGGCTTAAAAGTTGATTGAAATTTTCGGCAGCGCCCTTTCTACTCGTACTGTTAACACAAACGTAGACGCATACGTAACTCACCTTAATCAAGCGGCGATTGTTGCAGATTCCCCCGTGATCCCGCCTCCTGCAGCGCCCAGGCAATGCAATTCAATCCGCCGGCCTCCTGCCCACAATAGTTAACAGCATTGTTACACTTTTAAACGGTATTTTTATACCAGGTACTCGCTTGAGTTCTGGGGTATATTGTCATTATAATACAACGGAAGCTTTTTTGACTTTTTTATGAACTACAATTTTGCATAGAGTATTCAAAATAATGAGGGTTTACATAATACATATTAAACACGAAATATTATTCAACTTAAAATATAAAACATATAACCGATATTAATCAAATAAAAAGTATGGACACAAATTCACAAAAACATGTTACACTTTTTTAAAACAACCGTAAGTTTTTCATCCTTCAATTTATACTAGTCAAGTTAGTACTTTAGCTGTCTTTCGAAATAATCGCAGCTTAATAGAATTTTTGATCTTGTAGTTTAAATGACAAAATTTGTATGATTTCGATGCGGGGTATTTTATAGTCAGTGCCATTGAATGCAACGCTCTTTCTCGTTAAGTTTGAATATGCGGCAAAAGGTAAAAGCGAAGCGGTGCAAAAAACCGAAAACAAAAACCAGAAACAGAACCCCAAAAGCACTATATATGTGGAAGTACCAGAGGCACTAGCACCGCCGATGGACGCCTCCTGGTCGGGACCGCTGCGGTTCATTAGCGGCTCCAAATGCGATTTGCTCTCGATGCAGAGTCGCCCCTTTCCAGGAGGGAGTTGACTCGAACTAGAACACATGAGCACGTAATTTAGTAGCCGCTTTAGCGCTTTTGTGTGAAAATCACAACGGCAGCAGCCACATTGCACCAAAAACTCCAGTCCCCCACAGCTGAGATGCCAATAACTAACTTGTTTTAAAAAGGAAATTTATCAATAAATTGTAGAATATATTAGGGGATTTTTAAGGTTTTAAATAAATTACTTATTTGTTTCTTAATTTAATTTTGTAATACTGGAATTATAAAGAAATACTTTAACTAAATATAAAGTCAGCAAGAAAAAATCAAATAAATATTTGGATCTTGAATTCAAAACCAAAGTTTTTTTGCGTCTTGAAGAATGGTGAAATTAAAGAATTACTTAAGGTATTCATTAGGCCCCCATTAAAAATGTAACCTAATTTATGTTAAGAAACTTTATAGTTTTCATTATTTAATTAATTATGTTCAACCTTTAAAACCTTATTTATTATGACCAAATGTAATCTACAATTTAGGTATACTAAAGAAAATTTAAAAATATTTTATATCAATATTTATTATTTAATAACTATATAGCTTCCACCGGAAAAGGACCAACTTGGCATCGCTGACACCCACCGCTCTCCGCACGACCTCTGCACCCCCGCCCCCGCGTTGTTTATGGCCATGTGCCACATCGGGATCACATTCGGGCCACTTTTGTGTGTGGGTCCGGTTTGTGCCGTTAATTCCTTTTTATAAATAGCCAGCGATACAATGGCCCAGAGCCCACCTCCCCCGGCCATCAGTCGCAGCGAAAATCTAATTTTATTTGCTATTTTGCTAGTTGCGAGGTTAGTCCAGGGCCAAAACTAATCAGTTTTTTTTTTCCTGTTCGTGGCCAACATGCAAAGCCTGGACTTGGATTAAGACAGGCCTATTTCTTTTTTCTTGTATGTCTAGCCTGGGAAGATGGCTGAACCCAAGTTCAGCCAGTTTCATATATAAATTACTTACTGCAGGATGGCAAAGGAGAAGACCATCCCCAAGAAGGAGTAACAGAAGATAAATGTTTCCATTTAATGGAATTATGAGTATTTTCGATTAATAAAGAAATATAATAGGAAAGCGTATTTAAAGTTTGTAAACTTTCTGTAAAATTTAATTTTTAAATAATCAATTTATATTTTTGCTTTAATATAATAAATAAAAATATTATTTCTATATAAATATAACAAAAATATGTGAAAGGATACAACGTTTCTCTTTGTATTTTTATATATTTGAAAACAAACTGAAGTTTGTTATCGATATCAATATCGAAAAGCCATGTCCTAAACAGAATAAGATCTGGTCACTTTGATCCAAGTGTGCCGCCACCAGAAAAAAAAAACAAATAGACTTATAATAATTTATGACTTTATGAATAATTATTATTAAATTATAAATAGAAAAATAAACAAACAATTCATTTTTCTCTGGTATTTCGTAATTAAAAAATAAAAATTAGAATATTCAAACTAATCACATTTTACTAATTAATAGAGAATTATAAGCTAACAATGTTAAGTTAACATTGCCACTCTACCAATTTTATATTTAAACAAATAAAATTCCATCGCTGACGTTTGCCCAGTAGCGATAATTATTAATCGAAAAAAGACAACCACTCATGCGATAGGAAATTTCTATTAAATCAAACCAATCAGACCACTCCAAGAGATTGCTGATAATGCAGAAAAACCGAAATAAAACCCGAGGCTCTTCGTTCTCATCAAAAAAATTGATTAATGGCAATCATATAAAAACGTAATAATACAAAAACACACAACCATTTTCGATTTAATCAGGCTCCGCTGATATTTTCCGGAGTCCGCTTAGTGGAGCTTGGCCAAAAGGGCCGCCAGGGTCATCTTGGGGTCGACATCGGCATCGCTGGCAACAGAGATGTCGGGGATCAGATCGGCATCAGCATGGACGGGCTCAGCTCCAGAAACCTTGGCCAACAAGGGCAGGGTCTTCAGTCCAGCGATGGGCTTCTTGGGAATAACATCCGCATCGGAGGCCACCGAGATGTCGGGAATTAGATCGGCATCGGCACGGACCTGGGGCTCCACGGGCTCGGCTCCGGAAACCTTGGCAAACTGGAGCAGGGCCTTCAGGCCAGACTTCTTGGGGGCTTCATCCGCATCGGAGGCCACCGAGATGTCAGGAATCAGATCGGCATCGGCCACGGGCTCAGCGACAGACTTGGGGACTTCATCCGCATCGGAGGCGACGGAGATATCAGGGATCAGATCGGCATCGACGCTGGGAATAGCTCCGGCGACCTTGGTCAGCAGGGGCTTCTTCAGGGCAAAGGAGGCGCGCTTGGGGGTCTCATCGGCATCGGTGGCCACGGAAATATCTGGGATCAGACCAGCATCAGCCTGGACGGACATATCCGGAATCTCGGCCAACTTGGCAGCGATGATCTTGGCGATCGGAGCGGCCTTGAGCCAGGCAGCGCGCCTAACTGGAGTATTATCGGCATCGGTGGCCACGGACATATCGGGCAGCACTCCGGCATCGGCCTGGACGGACATATCGGGAGCGTTGATGGCATCGGCCAGGACAGACATGTCGGGAATCATATCCTGGAGCATGGCCTGCATCTTCCTGGCGATTTCTAGAAGGCAAACCAAGAGCCGTGAATATTTAATTTCTAGTAATATGTTTATAGGATTTTGTTTTTCAGAATATTTTATAAAAATGTAATATCATGATAAGTTTTGTATAAATATTTTTTTTCGGTTTATGTATGTATATTAAATTATATTTATTTGAAATTATTGTCTTCATTTTACAATTTGCATTTTAGAATAATATTAAAAATATATGCAATGTATTCCAAATCATGGAAAAGGTTTCTTTCAATTTAAATTATATTCTTTTAATTAAACGTCACTTTCATGAATCACTCTCTTTGTGGCTATTTTCTTGATAGCTCCATAATCTATATTTTTTTATTGTTCATTGTTTTGGCCTTTGTTATTTTTTTATCCCATAAAACACCTGCTCCTCTTACCTTCCATCTGGTGCAAATGGTGGACAGACTGGATCTCGTAGGTCACCAGGTGCCTGGCTGGGGGCACAAACCCTCCGCTGACCAGCGGAAGGATGAGCAGGGCGCAAACGGCAAAGTATTTCATGGTGTTCGTCTGGAATTGGACTGAGCCACGCCGCCACTTGAGGTGAGGTTTTATAGTGGCCTTATCGGGGCGCAATGACTCCCTTATTTATGGCCCCGATCGGGCAGACCTCTCCAGATTAGATTCCACGAGCCGAAGTGTGCGAAAAGAGCAGCGGATTCGAGACGATGATGCCTTGTAAATCTTAACCGGTGGTTCACCGAAAACGGGAAGTATTGGATCCAATAACGTGACCGAGCAGTATCCTCCAGTGGATTACGGATCCTACCCTAAATTCATATTTTGATTTGCATCTCTGCACAGAGAATAAATATCACCAAATCTAACTTTAAATAATTTTTCTAATTAAATTTTTATATTTTCAATATATATTTCATATTCAATATTGTTTTAATAATTATAAAATCATAATAAAATATATTAAATGTTTGTTTTGGTTTTCCTATTTTTGTGTTGGTCACTATCTATGTTTGGTTATATATCTTATCTGTTGGCTATCGATGACGTGGTGGCAAGGGGTTAAATCCACGTATATAGCTCGGACCCATGATTCATTTATGAAATTGCATCAGCAAATAAAGGTTCGACTCAATCCTTAGATAAGCCAAGCACAAGTAAGCATCTGAAAAACCACGTAACCTTTAAAAAAATACCAAAACTATTTCAATGTTTTTTTTTAATAACGTTTATTTAAATTTAAGAAAGGAAAATATGCAACTGTAAGTTATATTCGATTTCTCTTTACAGCAGTTTTATGCTTAACATACTAGGATTATTAATATTATTATTTAAAGTAGTTTTCTTTCGTCCATTTCGATAACACAAAATTCGTTTTGGAAAATGTAATATTTTTTCCCCGATTTCCTTGTAAATCAAATGTTTGAAAAATAAGGCTTAGCTTTCGCAGCAAACATTGTGGGTGTGTTAATAATTAAGAACTTAAATACTATAAGTTTGTATCTTGAGTGTAATTAGTAATTCTTTGTCTGTGTTTTGATCTCATAAAGATTCGTCGATTATATTTATCTTTTAGAAGATTAACTTGATTAACTTGGATTTTCCATGGCATCATTTACATGCCCAGTATGTCGTCCGGATCTCCCACGTGATCCATGGGCTCATGTTTGAGACTGGCCATCGAGAAGTCATCCGCTGCAATGGTGGCTGCCGTCATGGAGGAGTACCTGGGCTTCTGGGCCTGAGACTGTTGAGGCTTATTTGCTGGCTTCTCGACCAGGAGCGACGACGAGCTCTTGGCATTGGCCACCACCAAGCTGCGCTTGAGGGCAGTGGACTGGGAGGTGGATCCCTCACCAGATCCCGAGGATGTGGACCCTGGGGAGACTGCTGCTGCTGCTGCTGCCGGCTTGGGCTGGGCAAAATCCTTGAAGGCACCGCCCTGGACGTTCGTGATCTGCGGTGTCTTCTGGGGTGTCGTGGGGGATGGCTGCTTCTGGAGGCCAGGAGGATTTCCTATGGACTTCCTCACCAGCAAGCTGTTGCCCTGCGGCGTTACAATATGTTGGACCCCAGGACCGGCCGAGTAGCGAGGTCGCTGAGTGGGTGGCATCATCGATTGGCCCGCGCCCATCATACGCCTCTTCAGCGCAGCCGCCTCCATGGGGTTGAGGTTGACGTTCAGGGAGCTGGCATTGGCGGGCGCCTGGTTGAGGGGCAGGCCATTGGGGCCCTGATTGCCATTGCTGCAAATGGAGTATCTTCGGGCCAGGGCGCGTGCCTTCAGCGACGGTCCACTCTTGACCGCTGACACGCTGTTCGGGTGCCCGAAGAAGGTGTTGATCGACGATCCCTGTGGGCGCACCGCGGCCACAATGGTGGCTCCCTTGGGACTGGCTGGGGGTATATGAGCCGACCTCACCACGCTGTGTTCGCTGTCCACGCTGTCCTTGCGCAGATCCTCCAGCGAGGCGCTGATATTCCCGCCATTCGGCTTGCCGTTCGACGTCTGCAGGAACCTGTACAGCTTCTTCTCGCCTCCCGGACCGCCCGTGCTATTGGCCACAATCTCGCCCCCATGGCCTTGCTTGTAGACCCGCTGGATCAGGTGGCGGGGAATGTTCACGCTCCGGGTTGCCCGCAGGACATCCGAACCGGGAACTCCAGTGAAGCAAACTCCCTCCTTTGACTGCACCTGTGCCGGCTGCTGAGACTGAGTCTGAGCCTGCGGCTGACCCCGTGGGGACACCTTGGCCGCACTCACCATGCTCACCAGCTCCCTAATCAGCCGGAGTTCCGGATCCGACACGTGCTCAAAGCCCGACGGGGTGTTTATGTTAAAGTGCTGCAGCTCCCCGGCCTCGGGGAAGTCGGTGGCATCATCGAAGGTCTCCATGAGGGCCTGGAATACTTTCTTCTTGAAATGCATCTTCTGGCGGGCGTTCATCTCCCTTATCTGCGGCTTTATCATCTCCAGGAAGTGATCGTCGGAAAAGACGTCCTGGCACTCGGTTTGAGTGGTCCGATCAGATCGCTTCACCAGAGCGAGATGCTGTGACACTGAAATTGAAGAACCTGTGGCCGAGCTGGTGGCCACGCCGGTGATCATGGTGCGCGAGGGACTGTTGTTCCTGCTGGGTGTAGTGGTGCTAGCGGTGGCGCTGCTGCTCGAGCTGGGACTGTAGTTCATTAGCCCCTTGTTCTCCGACGATTTCAGTTGCTGAGTGGTGATCTTCCCAGTGGGGTTGTTGGTGGGATTAGTTCCCTTATTGGCAACGGGCAAGCCAGGGCCAGTATTCCCGGCGGGGCTGGGCTTGCTGATGGTCAAAACATTGGGCGCACTCGGTGACTGCTGTCTGACTTGTGGGCCCGTCAAGCGCTGCGGCAGCTCCAGCTTCTTGGGCGGCCTGCCTACGCCCCTTCTGGGCGGAGCCGTCGGCGTTTCCTGTGAGTTGCCACCGGCAGCAGTCCCGCGTCTAGGATAGACTACCGGCTGCCTTAGCGGCTGACTTTGACTCATAGTTTGCCTGAGGTTTTGTCTTCCTTCGGCCGGAGGCACCGCAGGACGAGGGAAGATGTCGTCTTGGAGTGCACTCACTTTCTTAACCTGCACCGATTTGGTGGCCATCACTGTCCTGGGCACTGGTGTCATCTTAACAGGCGATGTAGAGCTCCTCATGCTCTGTCCGACCGCCATGGAAATGGATTTGGTGCGCTGGAAGCGCGTGAGCCTCTGGGCTTGGGTGGGCTTTTTGATGGGCGCTTCCTTGATCCGGCGCAGACGACGACTGGGCGACTGCGTACTCTCCCTTCGGCGCAGGTTCTTAGCGGCGGTTTCGTCAGTGTTTTCCTCCATAGTGCTTTCCTCCAGGGGATCCCCCAGACTAGAGTCGTCAGCCTCGGCTTGCTCGCCTCTCGGAAATGCAGAGTTCTTCTTGCCAATGATCAGCAAATGGGGCTCTTTGTTCTGTTTGATAAAGAACTCGGACTGACTAACCGGTGAGTCTGAGCTCTTCTCCTTTTCCTTCTCCTTCTCCTTTTCCTTCGACTCTTTCTCCTTTACTTCCTGAAGCGATTCTTCGTCTTCAAAATCAAAGTCCTCCAGCTGCTCCAGATGCTCCTCTTCTATGGGATCCTCGCCTTCCTGGTCTGACTGCAAGTAACTGTCCTGATAGGGCTCCTCCAATTCCTCCAGCTCTTTTTCCACAGACTTCTCCTGAGCTGCCTTCTTTTGTTTTGGTTTCTCCTTGGTTTTATCTTTTTCCACTTCCTTGCTTGAAGAGTCCTCCCTGAGAAGTTGAGTCACCGATGATTCCCTGTTGACTGGCTTGTCGTCAGGAGTGGCGTCTCCTTTTACGGACGGCGGATAGTTGTCCCTGCTCTCGCTATCCCTCTCAGATCCGCTGCGGGACTCGCCTTCGGGGTTTGCGTCGGCCAAGTTCAGATGGCGGTCCAGAAAGCGTAGCTCTTCTGCCAACGGATAGGGGAATCGACGCTGTCCCTGTCGTCGCCGGTTGGCGTCAGAGTTACACCAGCGGGTGTAATCGTTACGCAGCTGACGCCAGCGCCGCTTGCACTTTTCCACTGCAACGAAAGGGAGCGAGGGAGTCAGTTAGATGGTACAGGTAAAAATTAAAATAAATCTAAGTGCATCAGGTAGCACCCAATGTTCGGCAGATGGTGTTTCCACCCCCTGATTGGGCTGGAAACGCCACCGAAAATCCCTGGCAATAATATCCAAAGCCCCTAAAATCGCAAACCCTTGCTCTCTTATTTCTGACCTGCCTGATCTTATTTCGACAATCAGTAGGGATTTCAATAAGCCAGGTAACAAGTAGGTCAAACCTTCTTCCACATTTTTATTAGTCACCATTTTAAATTTATATTTAATTATTAACTACAGAATCTTCCCAATGAAAAATATTCGGGTAATAGCTGTTAAAGCTTTGATGCACTGTGGAAAAATAAAGCGGAAAATAAACCTACCTTTTCTTTTTTTCATTAACGCCCGAAAATTTTTAAACCTTTCTTTCTTAAATACCGTACTAAAAACTGTAAAAAAATACTACTAACTATTGTAATTTAAAAAAAACTTTGAATAACAGCTAAAAAAAATAAAAAATCCAAAGGGCCCAACTTAATCAAACATTAAAAAGAATATAAGGACTGAAATAAAATGGTCTTCATTTTTATAATAATTTAGTTGCTCATTTAAAGCGTATTGTACTTAATAATAATATTTTGTATTTATGCAGATTTAACCATACATTTTTTGATGTATTATCTTTGTCATTAATTGCATTAAAGTTTCAAAAAAGTTGGAGAATTAGCAATTAATGCCTAATCTTTAGTATTTATTTTTTAATTCCGCATTTTTAAGATATTTGCTAAAATAAAAAAATTTAAATATTTCCTCCATTTTTATAAATATGGAATATTATTTTAAATCGAGATGATAGGATATTCCATCCTAATTTTTATTGAATTTACAACACAACCAACATTAATACAATAACAAAGTTATACTAATTATGCATTGACAGCTGCAAAGTTTTTCTAGAACAAACAAATGCCAAAAACATTGTCAAGGTGCATGTAAAGTATGTTTGCGTCAATTTCCACATGCACACTTATTACATAAATAATTAATAGTAGTCACATTTAAAGATTCTTGAAAAATGCGATAACACGACGTTATCAAAATCGACACAGTTGCATGGAGTAAAAATATCGATAAGATGCCATCACAAAAATATATACATACATATGTACATACAAATGTTTAATGTCAGGCCATACGTACATACATACGTACAACAGTTTCGCACACAATCTGTGCATACTTAAACAAAATTATTTACAAACTTAAGTTCCAAGTAATATTAACTTGACAGCTGTGTTTACTACAAACAATTAGGGGGATGATTTTTTTGTTCATTCTTCTACCTCAGAGAACTGCCAAGTCTTACGCGAAAAGTTTTCTTGCATTAATGTTCATTCGCTTTACTTTATTAATTAAATAATTAATGATAAGACTTTCATTAAAGATTCTTGAAAGTGCGTATAACCACTGAATACAGAATAAATTACCAGTAATATTAACTTGGCTCCTGCGTTAACTACTTACAATTTAGGACGCATGCGTTTTCAGTTCATTCTGCCAAGTTTAGCACATAGCGTTTGTAGCGTTCAAGTCCACCCGGATTACATTATAACTTCAATAATGAATGACAATAATTAATCACAACTAAATATTCTGGAAAAATGCTTATAAAACACTGAAGCATTTCAATTTGTCGTGGCTGAAATTAGAAGGAAAATAAATATTCCTGGGAATGGGAATTAAACGATAACATGACGTTGACAAAATCAAAAGAGTTGCATGCTGTAAAAAAATATCGATAAAATACCACAAGCAGATAAGTGTGTCAGATATAAAATACAACCTAACCTCTTTTCGATTACGCTTCTTCGATTCTCTTTTTCCGGGTCTTGATATATTAAATTCTATGCCAATGAATTTTATTAAATTAGCCCGTCCACTATATTTTAATTATAGGAAAAAAATACTAAGGCTGTCAAAACACCGATGGCAATATCGATAGTACTAATTCTCTGGCCGTCAGAATAGCACTTATATGCGATCGATGTGTTATCGTCCCCTAACTATCAGCACTAACAAATGTCTGTTTTGGCCATTGAAGGGTTAAATATAATTACACAATTTACGCATTTTACTTAGCTTTATTCATGTTCGCCTACCCCACACAGTATAATCTAAAATGGTTATTCCTTTTTTCAAATAATTTTATTTTTTAGCCAAAAAAGTATCAAAATCGAAACAAAATTCAGCTGCGCTCTCGAAAGAAATTGTAATGTGCGGAATTGGCCAATGAAAACATTTTTTCTGCATTTCTAAATTTTTAAAATATATTTACAAAGAGCCAAGTAGTCTAAATACAATATTTTTTTTTATATTTTGAAGATTGTTATCTATTTAATTTGTAGACAGTTCGTCTATACTCTCATTAATTTTACCAAAGTCAGAGAGGACAAGAGGTTATAGTGAGGCTTAACGGCGGCAGTGCTTTTGCGTTAAAATATTTAATATCTGGAAGAAAATAGCCATAAAAGAGCCAAAAATTGTTTAACCAAATACTGCACTTAAATAAGACAGACAATATTTTTTTACATTTTTGTGATATATTTTGAGTATCATTGAAAATTGACAAAAACTTTAGTTTTAAGATACATTAATTCTAGCATATTTAATTTCAAACTATGTATATTTGGTTATTTTCGTAAATTATTACCTTTAAGATGTATGATGTATTACAAAATCACAAAAAAAATCAGATGTATGTAAAATCGTTGATATTTTCAAAGGCTTAACTAAATTGAATTACAAAAGTGCAATTCTTGTAAAAAATCTTCTTGTTCTTTTTTTGTGTAAAAATGATATAGATTTACGTCAATAGCAATATGAATATTATTAAAAATATTAAAAAAAAAAAAAAAAACGCCCTTTAAAAAAGAATTCACCTGTTATATGCATAATTTTAAACGCCTCAATATCATCCTCAAACGTTAAACCTTGTCCCGTCCATATGGCCAAACAAGCATTCTGCATTTAATTACCCCCAAACGCAACCCCATTCAACAGTAGATTCGTTATTTCGAATTAATCGATGGCAGCTGCTTGTGTTTGCCATCACCAACACTCATGCAGAATTGCAACAAAGGAGCTGCCAACTCGGCCGCTCCTAAAGGCGGACGAAAGCCGATAACGGCCGATAGATATGCGCGACTTGCCGCTGCACAACACTGCCCCCATTGCTACGCAACATGGTCCCATCTCGCTTACTCACCCGACTCTCCAACCTCCGAGGCCACCAAGTCCCAGGAATTATCGGTGGCCAAGCGCTTCCTGTAGTTTTCGTCGCCGCGATCGTACAGCGTCGAATGCTTCACCACCGCCCGCAGCAGCTGCACATTTTCCTTACTCGCAGCGCTCATCACTGCTCACGGTCCTTGCGTTTTATCGACAGAATTTAGCTATTACAATCACAAACGCAACGCAAAATCGCAACAACACGCGCGCAGCAGCCGAAACAAAACGCCGAATGGCAAACAGCAGCAAACACTGCCGAACGAGAGCACACACACACAAGAGAGAGTCAGGGAGTGAAAGAGCGCAAGGTTTGCAGGTCAGCCCGACGAGTTCGAGGGTTGACAGAAACAAAAAACCAGGGAAGGCCAACAGCTCGCTATTTTAGTTAACAGAACGGGCACACGAATCTTGCACTTTTTAGGCAAACAGTGAGGCGGCACACTGAAGACCAGTTATGCGCAATATAATGGTACCTTACTATTAATGTTAAAATAAAAAAAATTAAATAAAAAGTTGTAACATTTGTTAAAATCAATTTTTTTATAGGAAATTTTTACTTATTTTGTTGGTTCATCACTATCAAATATCCTTCGCATGTTTTGAGAACTGTTTTACATATTGGCATATTATAAATTAATTTTGCGAGTGCTAAAAATTAATTAGGGATATTTACTATTTAGTTATTTATTTTCATGATATTTGAATATTCATAAAATATTATTATTATAATTTTTTTTTTCGGTCCCTTTTTTTTTTTAGGGTTGGCACATTTTAATTGAAAAAATGATCGAAGGAGCTTGCCAACTCGAATAAAGCACTTGCTCAAATTTAGGTCTGGCAGCTCTGTTGCTCTCTGTGAACGCTGGATTTAACTGTGTGTGTGCCAGTGGTGTAGTATAAACTCGCGCTCTCTGTGGGGGTTGGCATGCCCAACGATAACTCGAACCCCGTTTTAATTTCCAGACAACTCACCACGTCCCTGTGTTTGACCGAGTTTGTGGCATTTATTTGTATTATTTTGCCGGCAGTAGTGTTTTATTTTGAACTCAAATGTTTAAATGAAAATCAACCAATCTAGTGTTCTTTGCGCGGCTGTCAAAAATAATTGTTCGTTTCGTATCGGGACAGCAATATTGTAGCTGCAACACAGAGTGAACGAGCGAATTGCAAGGAGCGTACTACAACAGCAACTTTTCACAGCACAGCAGAGTACAGATAAAAACTTGTCGTAACTAATTATTAGTAGGTGCACAAGCAGTGCCACAAATTGGACAGAACTATTGTTAACTGAATTCAGGTGAGTGCTAGCACGTTGAGGCAACGTTGCCGCAATATAACTGTTGTTGCAGCAAGACGCGCAAAACAGCTGTTGCGCGCACAGGCGACATGTGTTTCAGAAGCGTTTTGCACATTATGCACTATTTAGAAAAAACTCATATTATTTAAATTCTTATTTTTATTTTAGTTTTTCCGGTGAATTAATAAAATGAATATGCGCAAGAGAGCTATTACTCAATCGCCGAACATTTTCACCGCTAATGTAAATATTTGCCGGCTGGTAGCCAACTACCCCTGCCTATATGATCGGAGCAATTCCGACTATCTAAAAAAGTCGGTGGTGAATAATGTGTGGAAAGAGATATCAAAAGAGATGAAACAACCGGGTAAGTAAGAGAACGATTGATTAAAAACTTTGAAACATTTGAATTAATTATTTGTAATAAAATTATTAAGAATAATTAATTATATTTATTAACATTTTAAGCTTCTAACTAATATAATTACGTTTAAATTCTTAAATATTCTTACTCTTTTAGTTAAAACCTGCCAGCAACGCTGGCGCAACATCCGCACCAGCTATGCCCGCTCCATGAAAGAACATCCTAGTGCTAATACCTATTATCTGAGAAACGAGTTAGAGTTCCTTCAGAATCACATAACTCCTGGAGTTCCCATTCCATCAAGGGGTCGCCGCTCCAGGGTCAATGAGCAGGACCAAAGCGATGATGACGAAAAACCGGATGTGGGAGCCTTAGAACTGGAGCATGCGCAGAGCAACAGAAACGGACCCGAAGATTCCGACATTGATTCCGATGAAGAAGGCGACTGTGAGAGGGCTAGAAAGCGATTGCGTTTGTCCGAGGACAACAAGGTGGGTTTGGGAACTAAAAATATATCTTAATCTTCAGCCATAAACATAATTATTATTTCTTATTTACCTTATTGATTTTTTTTATTTTAATTACAACTTTTCAGCTATCTATTTCTAATGGCCAAGCAGTGCGTTTCTTGGATTTCGATGACGCATTCCTGCAGGGCCTGCGTCCCGAGATCCAGCAGATGAACTTCAATCAGAAGCTGTATTTCAAGCGTCGCGTTTACGATTTGCTCGGCGAGATATTCCCACCCGAGAGCCCTACACCATCCGGCCGCTCGGAAATAGCTAGTAAATTGGTAACAGAAACACAGCGCTCATCTTCATCACAGCGCTTCGGTCTGAAGCTGCAGTTACCAAAGCTGACATCCAAGATAGACCACCTTTCAAACGCTCGACCCGACTGAATTCCCCGAATTTATGTACAGAAAAAAATGTACCATTAGTACTAATCATCGAATGTGATACCTAATTAATTTACTGATAACTGTTAACTATTTAATTAATTAATAAAGAAAATGCTGCAAAAGGCAAAGAATCGTAGACCTGAGTATTATTCTTTGAACTCTTTATAAAGTATAAACAGCTGACTTCAGTGATATAAGTTCATATTGTTTATTTTAGCAAATACTTTTGTATACGTAATTATTGTTTTTGTTGGTCTTTAAATAATATAATAAATTTTTAAAATAATATACATGTATAACGTTCCCGTATAATTTATGGCATAAAATATAATTGTTTGTTTTCTTTCTTCTTTTGTTTCGTTATGTATTTTGTGGATTAATAAGTTGTGTATAAGGAAATAAGCGCTGCCCCGAAGGACCGGCTCCAATTTTATTTTGTTTTTAAGTTTAAATACGTAAATTAGTGTCGATTAGTTATATATACAATCATCGATCAGTTATATTGGGGCATCAAAACGTTGTAAGAGTTTAAACAATTGCACTTTATATTATAATATCTCATAAAATTAGGCATACAATTAAGGGCTTCGTTTAAATGCAAAAAACAAATCGCTCGCAGCATCCATTCCGTCGAATTGGCAAGACCCACAACAAGGTTGGACCGATTGCGGGGTAACCAAACTAATTAGCTTAAATCTAACAAAAATTGTGGCGCATTCTTCCCCTTCTTCGTTGGCATTTGCATCTCGGCCAAATCTCTTCTAGGCGAAGCTAATCTTGACCGGTCCCAGCGGCAACTGCTTCATATAGTTCCAGGCATCCACGCGCGTCATTCGCGCGGTGGAGGCACCGTTGATGCTCAGGATTTCGTCGCCATTACGCACCTGGTTGGTCTTCTGGGCGGCACCACCTGGTTGGAGTAGCAGGAAGAGCATTAATTATCTTCTTGAGTTGGGGAGTAGGATGATAAATGATGCTTACCCATGAACACCTTTTTGACAATGAGGGGACGATTTCCCAAAGGCGAATCAAAGCCTCCTTCAATGGAGAAGCCCAGACCACAGCTGTCCTTGACAATCTCCACACAACGCGCTCCGCCACCATTGGCCGCCGCATCCTCAGCTGAAGAATACATGAAGATATTTTATTAGAACACTTTACCAAAGTAAAACAATTTAAAAATAATTTTAACTAATAATAATAACGAAAATGACAATTATTCTTGGCACTGACCGAATGGATGAACGTGAACTACGCGAAGCCCAGACTAGAGCAGAAACCGAAACCGCAGCTGATGGTTTCACTACACAATTTTGCCATCCTTGACTCCTATGTCATCACACTTCTTCAACTATCCTGGTTTGGTATTCTATCATCCATTAGGTTTTACACCAGTAAAGGCTTTACATTTGTAAAGGCTTTTCAACTGTAAAGGCTGGTAGAGCACCAAGCCAGAAGAGTTAAAAAAGTGTGTTGGAATAGGAGTCCAAGGACGGCAAAACTGTGTAGTGTACAATACAAATAGAAGCTTATTACTGATTTATATTTTTAACCAGAGACATGAGTTTATGAACCAAAAAACAAAAGAGCACTAGATGAAGATGAAAATAAACTTATATGAAAAGTTTTTGAACCAAAAAACAAAGAACACTAGTTTCGGAAGTTGAAAATAAACTTATATGGCTTTTAAAAGCATGCTATGTAATTTCATATCGTAAGTATACATTTTTGTAGCATACTTTAAGCCCGCCTTTAAAGTAAATCCACCTCCAAATCGATTTCTGTAACATCTCTAAGAAAGACCATCATCTTAATTGCCTAAATTATCATTCCCTTAGCTAGAATAATAATTAAATTTTGAGTCCCAACTTACCTTGTGCCCGAATCTCCGCCGCAATGGCATTCCTGGCCTCAGCCGCTCGTTCCAGCAGCTCACTTGTGCTCAACTTGGCGGCATCGCCGCGTGACAACTGCCTTCTGGCTCGGATGCCCGCAATGGTGGCCTCCGCATCCTCGTCGTGCAAACTCGCCGGCTGCTGCGGACTCACGGATCCAGTGCTGGGTGTGGTGGCCACCGGCGAACCGCCCGCCTCGTTGGACACTATGTCCAGGTCCAAGTCCAGAGATCGGGAGGCCTTGTGGTAGTTCCTCTTGCGCTCGTAGTCCAGCTCCGTGGGCTTCTCGTTGAGCGAGCTAAGCGATCCGAGGGAGGAGCGCTTCTTGGTCAGAGCCTTGACCACCAGGGATTCGGAGCGGGTCACCACCAGCACCACCTCGGGACGGGGAGTCTGTAGAAGCAATAAAATATTTAGTTTAATTTTTTAGCTGAGTTAATTTATCCTAAAAAGTCACCTTTAGCACACTGATGGACTCGCGATGCGTCAATCCCCGCATGCTCATGCCGTTGACGGCCAGGATGCGGTCGCCCTTCTTGAGACGCCCATCCTTGGCCGCTGGAGTGTTGCTCAGGATCTTGTGGATCTGGAAGGGGAAATAAAACCGATTAATACAGAGACCACATAAGGTTACAATCTGCCAACCAACCGTGATTTCCTTAGCCTCGTAATCGGAACCTCCGGCCAGAGTGATGCCAATGCTGCTCTCGGGATTATCCCGCTGCAGGACAATGATGAATGCCTCTGGGGTCTTCAGGGGTGGATCGGCCTCCTCCACAATCTGCTGTACGTCCTGGGCGGTGATCAGGCTCTGGTTGCTGCCTAAGGAGGAGAAGCTGCCGAACTCGGTGGCCGTCTCCTGGGTGGTGCTCACATTCTGGGTGGTGGAGCTCACGCCCGACGAACTGGAGGCCAGCGAGTCCAGCGAGGAGAAGCGCTCGTGGTGCGGCTTCTGGGCTATCTTGTGGATCACTGGCGAGTGGTTTTGGGTCTGCGCCTGAGCCTGGGCAGCGCTCCGCTCGAACTTCTCGCGCAGCTCGGCGGTGGTCTGCTGCTTCAGGGGTTCCCGCTTCGGCGAGGGCAGCGTCATTGGTACCAGCGGCTTGACCATTGGCTCCACCTTGACCTTGGCCGGCTGCTGCTGCTGCTGGGGGACGGGGTCGCCCTTGAAGCTGGCCTTGCGCTCCTCATCGATGAACATGGCACTGATCTTGGCCGGCGTATCTGATCGCCGGCTGCTGTCGTCCGTATCCGAGGTCAGCTCCACGTAGGCAGCCACATTGATCAGCTTATCCACCACCAGCTGCTTGCCCAGCTGGATCTGCTGCTGCTGCAGCTTGTAGCTGGAAATGGGCTTCATCCGGCGGTTGGCCAGGGAGCAGGCCTCGCCATCGGTGCTGTCGTTGTCCTCCTCCTGTCCCCGGCTCTTGGCGCTGCGGCATTTGGCCGAGGCCAGGATGCTCTTTCGGCTGGACAGCCCCACGGACTCACCGCCGTTGCCGCTCACTTGACTCTTGAGCACCCGCCTGGTCAGGTCCACGGCCGGAGTGCTGCCCAGCGAACTGCAGCTGGCCTGCGACCCAGCCGAGGATCCCGAGGTCAGGGTCGAGGTGTTGGAGCTGGCTATCGAGGTGTTCGTCTCGGAGCTCAGGGTTCGGGTCAGGGCGAACTTCTCCGGCGGCGTGGCCACTCGGGCTGTGTTAGAGAACACGGAGTCCGTGTCGCTCTCCTGATCCAGGGGCGGCGGTGGCGGCGGCATCATCATGGTCCTCGGGTGCAGTGGTGTCAGCGAGGTCCTCGGCGGCTTGGCCGGCGGCTGGGAGAGCTGCTGCTCCAGGGGTCGCCTCTGATGGGAGAAGATGCTGCGGTAGCTGCTGGCGGAAACACTGACCGCTCCCACCTGGCTGCTCCTGGCGTTCGTGGTGCTGCGATGGCTCTCGCCCAGACCACTGTCCGTGCTATCCTCGCCACTGGCCGCCTTCACCTGGCTCTTGATCTCGGGCAAGTCCAGGATGGGCTCCAGCAGCTGGGGTCTCTCGGGGATGACCAGGCCTCGAAGCTTGGATAGACTCCTCCTGCGCTGCTCTAGGATATTGGTGATGGCCGCCTTTCGGTTGGCCGCCTCGCCGCCCTCGCCCGAGAAGCTGATCCTTCGCTCCACGCCCGCGGAATAGGATCCGCCGTGACTCCTCCTGGGCAGGGAGGCGTAGCTCTGGCTGACCGGGGACGAGGCCGTGTTCAGGGAATACATGGAGTCGGCCACATGCAACTGGGGCAGCTGCTTGGCCAACTGGTACTGCCGTTGGACGTCGTTCAGGTTCTCCACGCTCATGGCGCGGGTCTTGAGCGACGGAGCTGCCGGGGAAGAGCAGCTGTCCAGCAGATTCTCACTGCTGCGGTTCATGGGCTTCCGCGAGAAGGAGGACGAGGAGGAGCTGCTGGTGATGGGGGCTGTGGCCGGAGCCGGTGGTATGGCATCCAGCTCGTTGTTGGACGAGAACATGGCGATCTTGTCCCGCACCGACTTCTCCGACTTCTCGTCCTTCCGCCAATCGCTGGGCTTCCGCGGTGTCCCGCCACTCAGGGATCTCTGGTACTCACGGGTCAGGCTCGGAGCTGGCTCCACTGTTATCACCAGATCCTGGCGATACACCTTCCGCGGAACTGTGGGCGGCGGCCCCGTCTTGGGCAGTGGCGGTGCCGCCGAGGAACCGGCGGAGCCCTCGTCCTTGCCATTCTGGATCTCGTAGCCCAGCTCGCTGGTCACCTTCAGGGGATGGCTGCTGTGCATGATCAGGGGCTCGCTGAAGTTGGGCGGAAACTCATGGCCGTCGGGCGGCAGGCGGGAGTAGGTCGGCGGCGAGGCGTAGCTCAGGTAATCCTGCACCAGCAGCTGCTTCGTGGTCGTCGCCTGGTGCAGGTGATGTGTGGCTGTCGTCGTCGTTGTTCCCGTAACTGTGCTGATGCTGCTGCTGTTGCTGCTCAGCAGCTCCATTTTGCCGGGAGTCTGGGTGGCAGCCGGCGGCTTGGTCGGGATCACCAGCTCGGGGGATGTCTTCTTTGCGGTAGTTCCGCTCTTACTGCTGGTGGCGATGCTGCTGCTGCTGCTGCTGGTGATCAAGGTTACTGCTGGGATGCTGCTGCTGGCACTGAGGTTGCCAATGCTGCTGTGGTGGCTGCTGAGGGTTCCAAGATCTGCAAGGGGGTTCGAGGAGAAAGGGTTTTGGTTAGTCAAACGGAAAACAAGAGGATTTACAAGTGGAAATATAACAAGGGATTTTAGACAAATAGGGGAATTCCTAACAGGAAATATAACAAAGAATTTATTGGATAAATAATATTACTAAAGTGGTTTTATAATGTTTTAATTAACAGAGTTATATAAAATATATCTAATTTTTGGCGGTATTATTCAAGGTATACAAGTGTTTAAAACATGAAAAAACATTATCTAAACACAAAAATAGGTTTCTACTTGGCTTCAGGAAAAAGTAACATCAACAATCTACTAAGGATACATAGTCTGGTTATATCTGATTATATGTAATACGAATTGGAGTAGCAAGCTGTTGGATAATCCATAGATAACACCATAAAGAAAGAGAGAAAAGACAGAGAGACATATTAAAAATCTATATTCAAAAAGCAATTTCCACAAGAAACACAAAAATCATTTAAATAATGGTCAATTAGTTTTTGGGGGAGAGCTCGTCTCTGTTACAAAACCCTAAACCTAAATAATTATCCATCCATCCATCCATCCGAACTTTCGCTCCCAGCAAGCCCCCAAATAGTTGTCATTATGCGATAACCGGAGAGCGAGAAACAAAAGCGAATCTTACGGATGCGACCGGCGCCGATCCCAGCAATTAAAAACCGCAACAATAACAAGAAGAAAAATTCGTTTAGCTCTGCGGTTGACACAAAAACGTTTCTAAAAATCGCACACACAAAAAACGAAAGAGAAGGTCCAGAGATTTAGGCAGACAAATTATACGCTAAAGAAAACAAAACTAGAAAATGAAAACAAAGAGGTTTCCCCCAAAAAGCGAAAGCAGCCAAAGAATGGACCGTCGACTCCCTCAAGCGGAGAGTTGACAAAAACCTTTCTGCAAAAAATTAACCAAATTCTGCTGCCTCTTTTCTTTTATTTTTGGGTCACTCGGGGGAGTTTCGATTGCTAATTTCTATTTGCTTAATTTATGGTTTATGTGGGGCCCCGAGTTTCTAAAAATCAGCGTTTAATTTCCACTCGAAATCTAAATTAAATTCGTCAGAATAGGCAAGGAATTCGTTCTTTCTTTGGTCATGTAACAATTTGCATAATTAATTGAACAGAAAACAAAACGAGGCTAAATTTCATTAAAATGGAAAACGCTGCGTGGTTTTTTCCTCTCTTGCCTTTGGCCCCACACACACGAGATGTTAATGAACTTTTGCAAATGTAAAGTTCGCAAAAAATAAGAGAAGAGTAGCGAAAAATAAAAAACAAATAATACAGAAGAATTGTTTAATGAAAAGAAAGGCAACAAAAAATCATGTTTGCATGTGCCGAATTAAAAAATACAAACAAAAAATACGGTGATGGTAAAAAATACAGCGAAGAAGTGCGTGAAAAATTGCAAAAATGTAAAGTCAAGGGCCTAAGAAGAGAACTTTGACCTTGGCAGAGAAGAGGAAAAGGCAGATTGCCGCTGAAGGCTGAAAGAATTCGTCATGATTTGCTTTTTCGATGGATCTTCAAATGGAGTTTGCTTAATATTTAACTCTTTTTACATACCAATAATATTTAGTTATTAAGACAGACCCCTTCCTTTCTGCTGGCCAGTTTTCACACGACTGTTGGTAACTGCAAAAGTGAATATTTGCTCATCGAACTGTTTGCTCGATGAGCCATAACGTCGCCACACTTACTATAGATCCCTCCGTTACTGAGTCAGACAACTAAACGACGTCATTCGATGACGGAACCTCAACGCCATCAACGCACCTGTATTATATCACCCAATTACATATATTTCCCATTGAATTCGGCTACCAACAGACCCCGAGAGACCCCGACTAATAATTGTAATTATTTATCGGACAAATCTCCGCCGAAAAAAGAGTTTATTGTTTGTTCCCGCGATGCGTAATTAATCAAATTAGGTAAGATATTTTTGGGGTCTCGCATTTTTGTAGCGGAGTGTGATGTCAAGCGATTAATCTTCGCCCGGCAAGTGTAACATGACCGCCGCCGGTTGGTATTTATGGACATTTGAATATCCGACACAAAACTCGTTGCTTATCGAGCGTTAATCGAATCAACTTTTTTCTGTATTTTTGTTGGCGGGGTTAAGGTTCGAGAGCTTTGCCATATTTTGTGTGTAATTTTTCATTTTTTTTTCGCTTTTCAGCAATTAAATAACACAGTTCTAAATAAGATTTCATAATTTACTGTTATTATTTGTTGCCTCTCTTTCCCAGATCTTTAATTTTATTTCACATTAGCGCCCGCTGCGAAGTGATCGCAGCCCGGGTTCTGGGAGTTGGATTTAATTGTAATTTTCAGGGGGTCTCCAAAAATCCACGGGCGGTTGGCCAGTGAGTGAGTGACTGAGTGAGAGTCTGTGTGAAAGGTTGTTGATACGGTATTCATATAATGAGTGTTGCCAATTTTAGATTGGACCAAAAACAAAATCCAAGTAGCAAAGAGATTGTGTGGAAAGGTAATTTCACCAGGAATTCTATTCGCTGAGTTTAATTGAATTACGAGTTTGGCAAGGTGGCGAAATGTGATCGGTGTGCATAAATTAAATTGATTAATTAATTAAATTTATTTTTAATTCAATTTCCTCAACAATTGATTGTTCTTTCTTTCCCTGCTGAGTTCAATCAAGTTCTTCTCAGATCCTGGCACGCAGATCACTTAGTTCTTGGTACTCGACAATTTGAGTTCTTTTACACATTTAACTGGTCTTTCGTCAGAGTTGCTTTGAGGCATTTCCGTGCCAACACAAAACATGCCAAAGTGTCGTCTTTAATTAGAGGTGAAACCCAAGAAAATGGCAGCAGAAATGAAAGACAAAGCTGCCGAAGAACGTCAAAGCAGAAGAATAAGAACCAGAAGCCGCCTGCCAATGTCAAGTTCTGTGGAAAATAACTGCAGTTTTTCCTGTAATAACTTCCGCTATGCGACGAGCTCCCAAAGCGCCACCTACAGTTGATAATTATAAATTGCCTTCTTTTTTCCGCGCTCGCAAAAGCGATTTTCCCACAGAACCGATGAAAATCCTGTAACAAATTGCTCGCATTTAGCGAACAAAGTGCCGGGGCTTCCTCCTCTCTCCTTACTTTTTACTTTTTTCTCAGGCTTGCAGTGCCCTTGTGTGGTGGGAAAAAATAAGAAAAAAATAAATCGGAGCTTGGCGGGTAGCTAAATAATTGAAATTAATATTTTCTGTTGAATTTTTATGCTTTTCAACGAAATTTCTTTAAAATTAAAACAGTTTATCGCGCCTGCCGCCTTTGTCGGTGTGTCGGTGTTCTTTTGACGTTCGCATTAGCGGGGCAAGGTGGGGTTAAAAAATGCGTAGATTGGTAGCCCGCAGAATTTTTCGTTCCCCCCATTCTGCGGTGGCTTCTTCTTGGTCTTCTTTGGTCTTTTTCTTTTCTTTTTTTTGTTATCCCCATCGCAATTTTCTGAAGTGCTGGAAAAAAAAACCGTATTTCCCAACCAGCGAGCTCCGCATATTTCATTTTAATTATTTTATTAAAGTCTCTCCGGGCATAATGTGCAATTATTTAAAGTGTTTTCGATGCTGAAATGCCCGATTGACGACGAATGGCCTAAGGTGGCATTAATACTTAATGCCATTTAATGATCTCTCCACTATTTCTCGCCGAATGCAATCTGTTTGCATAATTCCCCACAGCTGATTGATGATGATTCGGTTAGCTCTGTTTTGCCTCTGACTTGTGCCAAAAATAAAACCTTAATTCTGGAGTCTTGCCCATCTTCACCTGTCTTTTGCTGCTCTCCATCTTGTCACAGCTGGCCTCTGAAATTGGTGTGTCATAGGAGCGGCACATATGGCAACAGGGGGTTAAGAGGAATGCTGAGTGGCAACAGCTGCTCCTCAGGTTGTATCCAGTGAGAACGAGATGACGAGAGCAGCAGGAGAAGCAGCGGTTTATTATGCGTAACAAGGATAAGGGTGCAAAAAGAGGACAAAGAATGTGCATAGTCGACAGAGTGATACCCTACTTCTTAAAGAAATTATGGGATATAAGGCGCTAAGTCTCAGGAAGTCTACGTTACAACTTAATACATTTTATTTTTTTTACTGAGGATCTGTCGCCTGTATTTTCGATATTACCTTAAATACCCTCACATACCAGGATCATCTGGTTATGAGGCAACTTAAAAAAATGAACAAGCCATTTCTTTATTAAATAAAGAGCCAAAGGAGAAGAGGGAGAGAAGGCTGGAACCGCTGCCCAAGACCCCTTAACCCTCTGCTTCTCCCTTGCCCTTTTTGCCACCTTGCTGCCGTTTTGCATTTAATGTGTCATGCTACGATGCAGTTGCTGCTTTTGCTGCCTCTGCTGCTGCTTTGGCTGCTGTTGCTGCTGTTGCATATGTTGCAGTTGCAACTTGCAACTTCTGTTGCCGTTGTCGTTATGTGGCAAGCGCCAAGTGTTGCACACAATGGGAGAGAGTGGGAGAGCGATGGCAACCTGGAAAAACTACTCCTAATGCGGCGAGAGGGAAAATGTGTGTGTGTTGCCAAGAAAAATGTGCGCTTAAATTGCAGCTGAGAAAGGTGAGCAGGGGCAGGTGGCACGGAGGGAGGGGCATGAAGTGTGTGCCGTTGCATAAATATCGAGCTAAAGTGCCACAGCCAAGGGGTGGAGGGAAGTGGCAGTCACTGTCTGAGGTCGGATCGCAGCTGCCACACACGAAGCAAGAACGCACACCAACAGTAGAACTACTCTAAGAAGGATTACGGAGAAATCTACATATTTCCTTTATCTAATTTCTGCATAAATTAAAGAATTACTAAATAAAATGTGTGCTACATTTGATTTTTTTTAAATATATCTAGAGCAAATTAGTAAAAGCCTTTAAAGAGGATCAATCTAAGAGCAGACACCTTCTTACTTATTTATTAAACATATTTTAATTTTTTTTATATATATTCTAATATTATTTTTAACGTATTTTTCACTGTAGAATTTCTACTGTGGCTTACACACATAACACACTTAAAGCCGGCGGCGACTCTTTTTCGAGAAGCTCGCGGCAAACTTGACTTAAACGCATTTTTCCTTGTTGTTATTGCTGTTGTCGTTCCCTCATTTCGCCAACGAAGACCTCCAGGTGCGTAAAGGGGGGGGATTGAGGGGAACAAGGAATGTGTGGCAAGAACGTTATGAATTATTTGATAGTTGGTTATATTTCAGATTTGTGTACGAAATATATGTATGCCTGCTCACGGAAAGCGCATGGAAAAACAATTTATGCACGACAGGCTTAGAGAAAATAATGGAAAAAGTTAATGGCACGAAAGGTTCTATTTATGATCGGACTGTAAAGGTAGAAATATAAAATAAGCCATAAAAAATGGAATTTAAATGAACATCGTTTCAGGGAACTTCTCTAGCAAAGAAATGCTACCTACAAAAATATATCTTTATGAAGAAAGGTTATTTGTTTTCAAATAGATTTACTCTGAGTACGGTACTTAATATTTAATATATCAAGTTATGTTGTACTTTTCATTATTTTCCCAATGGCATTAAAAAATAATACCCATAATAAAGCTTCCGGACTTATATATATTTCTTAGAAACTAACTCGGCTCCCCCCACAAAAAAAAACGTAATTTCTGGGAAAATTATACGATCAGCAGTCTAACGAAAAAATGCATTCCCTCCATAAATTAGTTGGGCTCTAAGCCCTGCTTTATATTTTGTTTTGGAATAAATCTTTGTGCGGTTAAAAAGTAATTTAAATAAAGCCAAAGTAAACCCGAAAAGAGCTAATTAAAATAATACCAAGAAATTACGGAAGCAACTAATTGGTTTCAGTGGAGATTACTGCCGGGGCTTCTTTTTGTTTATATTTTCTGCTTTAATTTTTGTCGAGTGTGACATTTGTGGATCTGTGGCTTGTGTGTGGTGCTTATATAACTTGGGACGGGACTACGTTTTACGAGAGAGCCGAGTGCCGGCTTAGATGATGATGATGAGTTGGTACTTTTAATAACCCCGGGACTCTTGGTGGAAATGCTTTGAATATGTCAGGAACCGTAGCGGCGGAAAGAACTTTGATCTCGTCGCGGAATGGAATGGAATGGAATGGTTTCGGAATGGAGTCGAAGTCGAGTTAATTTGTGTGTGTTTTGGCATTTCAGATATGGTGGCAATGCAATCGGCACAATTAAATGTTTTGCACACAAGTCTGGAGAAGAATGGCCAACATGGGTTAATTACTTGTGCCCCAGAGAAAGGCACGCTCCGCTGCACATTTTAAGTGGAGGCCCAGGCCCGAACCGAGGCACAAAAGGTTCAAAACTATTAAAAGTGTTTCTGTTTTCTGGTTCTGTTTCTTTCTGTATCTGTATCTGTATCTTTCGCCGGGCTTCCTTTGCGGCAGCATGCACTCGAACCCCGCCACCTGTCTGAGTTCTCCCACTTTTTCTGGGGTGCGATCTTTATCGGGGCAGGGCCCCGTCACCTGAAGCTCGAGTCTGAGGATTTCCGAGCGAGTGAGCAGAAAATTCGAAAAGTAACGAACTCGGAGCGGGGACCCAGAGCCCGTGCATTGTTTTCTTATCAATTAAAGCGTGACCTTTGTTGTGGTTTTATCTGAATCATTCCGTGGGGAATTCGGGGTACCTTTATGGTCTAATTAGTGGAGAAATCTTCAGCGTCTCTCCCTCTCTATAAGTAGTTTCCGTATATGCAGAGATGACAGCCGAACGAACTTCAGTGATCCCGGCCAATAAATTGTGCGCTATCTGCCGAAAGGCTGATAATGATTATGACACCATAACAATATCAATTAGGTAATCGAGCGGTAAATATCTCTATGAGCTTCCTCGCGGGATCCCGAGAAGCAACAACCTCCCCATAATTGAGTGAGTCTGGGACCATAAATAATATCGGCAGACATTCACAATTGAATTTACAACAGTTGGTTTCTTCTGCCTTTTTATTGGCATCCCGAAGACACAAAGATACGGTGTCGACAGGTGTCCGAAATATATGTATTTGTATATGGTATACTTACATTACATACACTGCGATTTATTCAAGTGTCAGCCTTTGAATTCGTTTCTTGTCGCGCAATAAAAGCAGAGTTGTTGTCATTAACGGGAAGGGGGAAGTAATGGAAATACCGAGCTTGTAAATGTATCTGACGGATACCGAAAGTGTCAGTCAGTCAGACAAGTGTTACATTCGAAGGCGAGCGAACACCGTCCACGAAAAGAACGACACCAAGTGGAAAAGTACACACAACAAAGATCCGATGGAAATACAATATGGCTAAAGGGAAATCAAGTTGAAAATTCGAGAGCTTCAGTTCAAGTGAAAACGGGAAGTAAAAATAATATTACTTTGCTTGTTAATAAATGCAATAAGTGTATTGTGTGGTGAGGCAATTAAGGCCAAGGTAAATATAAAAAACTACGTCAGGAGCGGCATTAAATTTTATTAAAATCAGAGGGACATTAAGCTCCAAGTATTAAGTGTCAGAAGGTCATTGTATCATCAAGAAATAATATTAAAACCTCTACAATAAATTTTTATATGAATACTATTTACTTTATTATTTATTTATTTATTATTCCCCTTTATAATCCTCATTCCCACCAAGATCCATCTCAGAGAAGTAATATTTATGGTACACATTCCCCAAATATCTTCACATCAAAGTAAAATATATATAGTAACCGAGGGCAGACCTTTGATGTGATACCGATTCCGATTCCGTTACGGATCCGTTGGCTTAACTCTTTAAAAATGCCAGACACAAAACTGCCCCAGAAAAGAAATGCAAAAGTTGTATAAGAAACGGCAAAAAGACACAGAAAAATACAAAAATAAATTCAAGTAAACCTTATAAAACGATCTCAATTGGTTCGCTTTTTGGGGTTTTGGTATTTCCCCTTTTTCTGCCTTTCCCCTCTCACCATTTGCCAAATTCTCTTTAATGCGAAATTCGCAATTTTCGTTGACATTTGCAAATTCTTGTCACAAAAAGCCAACAATTTTTGTTTCAAGCGAATTTCAACTATTCGGCAGCGGCCTCTTTCACGGCTTAAAATTTTTCTTTTTACTGCCCAGACCCGGACTGCTGGAGTTGCATTTAAAAAGAGTGGTCGAGCCCCCGTCTCTGGCCCCTCAGCTTGTCGTCAGTTTATGTAAAAAATTGAATGAAAGCTGGCAAACGATGACAGACAGACAGCCAAGTAGGTGAGTTTGAGTTGAGTGTTTATGGTGCATTTGACACAGCAAATTCGCTGGAAAATCGCATCAAATATTTATGTTAATACCCCCCCTCCATAATCCCCTTTCCGCGTTCAACGAAAGTAGTTCAATTTGTTGGCCAAAATGTTTGTCCATGGCATACAAATCGCGGCTCGGAGAACTTTTACTGGCCGCTGAGGGAAATGTGTCACAAATGAGCAGGAAAAGAGAAGGTGGCGCAGGGGTTAAATGGGGGACGGGGACCGGAGGAGGCCAAGAGATCACCGGAGAATGACAGGGCGAATTTACAGCCTCACTTAAAGGTGTACAGGGGAAGAAAAACTCGTTTTTATACCTTAAAACTATTAATATTCAAATATATCACATTCCCAGAAATATATTCATATTGAAGAGTAGTAACTAAAATAGTCTCAGATTCATGTTAAATTCCAATTTACTGTACATATTATTTTATTATTTCTTTTTTATTACTTTCACGATGTTAAAATAATTCACTCAAGCTTGATTTTCAGTTCCTTAATTTTCTCGCAGTGCGTTTGGCTTGGCTGGCTAAGTGTGAAAGGTTGTGTTTGTCATCATCACGCTCGCTAACAAAGTAAATTGGAGTAGAAACCAAGTTAGTGGGTTGCCGCTGATGAGGAATGGGTGGAAGGAGGTGGCTTTTCGCATAAAGGGAAATCGTTTTTCGCACAACAATGAAAAAGGGGGAATAAGCCCAGTGATCCAAGGAAAACTTCAATTGCAGTGAAATTAGTGAGAGAAAATGCAATTTGACTAAAGAGCCAGCGACAATCTAATATGTATCTATCGGATACAATAAGTTGGTGGAAAGTTTAGGAAAACATGGGAAAAGTCAAAGTATTTTTCTTTGGTAAATGAGATATTATTTAAACAGAGTTAAATTCAGTAATAATATGATTAATTATCATAGAGAAAGACTTTTGGCGTAATATTTGCAAATGTTTATTGCTCTAAACAAATTATTTAATAGATATAATATTTTTTGGGCCATTTCTATTTTCGATTTAGTTTTGAATTATATTTTAAGCTGAGCATCAATAATATGGAGTTTTCCTTCCAACATATTAGCATTAAAATACTTAAAATAATAATATAATTCTAATAATTTAATGTTAAATTTATTCTTTATAATTTCATTAAAGAAGAATTCCCAATGAATTCAATCATCTTAAAACTCTCCTCCTAAAAAGATTCTCCATGAAATACTCTAAATACACTCTAAACTTCTTTCTCTTTCAGCTCATTTCACTTTGAATTTTCCATTGAACATCATTATTCATTAAGCAGAGATCAAATGATAAAGAACTTCCTGAATTATTTCCACTCCAACATCGATCTTTCACCGATGGAATTCCCCGGTAGAATTCCCAACTCTCTTTTCTCTGGCCTCCCCATCAACACTTCGTTCACTTACTTGCCTTTCTCTCTAACCGCTGATCCGCTTCGAGCACTTTCGTTTTTGCATCGATTCCACAGACATATTTAAGAATTTTTTGTTAAAATATTTAAACAGTTTGCCTTCTGTTGTTTGCACTCGGGTGGGTAATTTTCTGTATCGTTATGTTATGTTATTTATGGGCAATATATATTTTTTTTTTTTGCTGAAAATCGGCTTACGTTGTCGCTTAACGGTTTTCAATTTGTTGCCAAAAGCTGCAAAAATTTGTTATGTTAATTTGTTTGTATTATTATGTGCGCGTTTTTTAAGGGGAAAATTTCACTTTTTTGCGAAGCTCTTGTTGCCAAACTGGCAATCATAAACAATCACGGACAATTTGCATTGCCTGCAATTAATTGTTGCGCTCGAATGCGCGCTCAAAAGTGAAACGGAAATGCCCGAAAATGGAAATCAGAAATCAAAAATGTACGAAAAATAAACAGTTTGCAAATTGCAATTAATTTAACGTTCGAATTCGATTTCGACTCGACGCGAAGCGTTACGTTACATTAATTATGGCGCAACGTGAATGAACTTGGCCAAAATAAATGCACACAACAGTTACAATTTGCGCGAACAGAACGAAACTCACTTCACGGTCAGCTAACGAAACTTGACGAAGGCGTGGGAGCCACTGAGAGATCGGATCGCCAAAGTCGGCTCTATATATGGTATAAATATATATATAGCGCCCCACGATTATCGAACGTTGTGTGCGCGAAGATCGCAGAAAGCGAACTGATCGCGAGCTTGAGCTTGAGACGTCTGCGCAGCTACGGCCCGACTTTGGCTCTCTGCGGCTCTGCTTCGGGATTCTTCGGGTGCAGCTCGAAGCCGAAGAGAGCAGCTCTGCGACCAGCTGATCGCCAGTCTTCGCCGCCGCTCTCCGTGCATGCAATTCTTATTGGGCTCTCTTCGTCTTCTTCTTCTGTGGTGGGGGCTTTTAATTGTCTGGGCGTCGAGCGATCGGTATCAACGGTTTAACTTCATTATGATCAGCATGTGGCTGAGTCTTCTTCTTCGCCTGTTTACAAGCTGATGACAAATTTGTGATAAGAAATTTTGGAAAAGAATCTGATTTAATTAATTTGAATGGAGAGATGCCGGGAGGAGAAATGTAAGATGATACACGCGGAAAATAAAGATGCACATTAGCGTCTAGCTCAGCTCAGGGAATTTTATAATTTTATTTTGGTATAATTACTCATCATAGTTTGGTCATCATTAATAATGTTTTAATAATTCCAGCTATGGGAAAATAACATATTTCTCGAATGAGTAATTTATATATATTTATAAATATGATTTCTGTTCTCGAGAAATTAAACTTTGCCCCATTTTATATTGTAATTGCTGAGCTGAAAGCGGCTCTTCAAAGCCTAATTTATGAAGACAGACATAATTGCTGAAACAATCAGAGAGAAATATTTGCCATATTTAAATTAATTTACGACTTTAATGAATTTGTGAATTTCTTTGTTTATGTAACGATTGCCTCAATTGTTTTGTTTTCTATTCTCCAATTTCCCTGGAAATGGGTGGGTCAGCAAAAAGGGGAGTAACCTTGAAAGAATAGAATAGAGAGAGTCATATTCGCAGTATATCAAACAATAACCCCAAGAAACTCAGTTTGGAATCAGAAAATAAGCAAACAAAGCTATGAGCAAGCTTCTTTGGAGTTCCAGGTGCATATTTTCCAAACTGTGGGAATCATTATATATCTGCTGATTTTTATTGACCTTGTCCGGGACAGCGAATGCCGAAAAAAACCTTCTCCAACAGATTGCCTTCCCTAAGAACCTCACGTAACTCGGTCGAAAATAAATCGATTAGCCAGCGAAAACTTTACCACGCTTCTCTGAGGCATTCACTCGCTTTCAGTTGGCTAATCCCACGAATTCAGGCAATTATCAGTCCTTATAGCTAGTTATAACACACGTCTCCTGCCCGCCCTCCCCCCTTCATTTTATTGCCACAAATCGAGACAGACAACTGCCAAAAACTTTTAATTCCAATCGAAGTTCGTGTGGTTTTTATTATTTTTTTATTTTCGGTTCGCCCCTCTCCAGCCACGAAATTCTAGATATTGTTTAAATTGGCTGACCCAACGTACTTTAAGTGCCAAAAAAGAACAGCGGAACGGGAATAAAAATACAGAAAATACAGAAAACACAAAAAAAAACAGCTCCAATTGCCTTTCGAGGTGTTTCATGTTGTTTTGGACACGCTCCACGCTCTCTTTGGCAGTGGTAATTTTTAATTTGATGATTAATCGATAACCGTCGGCGACTCCGGGCCATTGTACCGAGACACCGGGCCACGGCAATAACAGAGATCCCACCGAGCGGTGGAGAGGAAAACCTCAAGCTCTCGGGGTGATTGCATGTGATTAGAATTTTTAATAAGCCATCTCTATGGAGACTCCGACTCGGGCCTAAGAGATTTTCAAGCACTCAGGCTGCCCACACAAAATTCTCGGATAAAGATCTCTTTGAGTATTTGGGATCACTCCAATGGCTGAATGGCTCAATGGCAAAGATGATCACGACGATGATGCTCGGTTGGGGGGCCGCGGAAAAAAACATAAACATTTTCACCCGCTACATGAGGAAATGAGGAAAAACCGAAAGTGCGTGGAAACTTTCACTTGGGTCCCTACAGAATATTGCATAATGGCAGCCGCCGCAGTCCCGACCTTTGGCTAATCATTAAAGGCAGTGAAACTTTCTTTCCCGCCATGAGAAAAAATCCAGAGTTTCTCGCCTAGAGAATTCTAACATTCCCAATTGTCATTTATCATTGAACACGCATTTCTTCTCCATTTTTGAGTTATGTTTTTCATTTGATTTTGTGACTGACTGACGGCCCGAAATGGAAACCAAATGTTGTGGCCTCCTCCCCGAAAAATGAGACTTTTCTAACATATTTCCGTCGAGTATTTGTATTTCTTTCCACTTAAGTGGCAACACTTTGGCTAATGAAACAAGTGTGTGTGAACAACAGGCGGAAAACAGCTGCAAAAAATCGTTTTCCTTTCCCAGTAGACCTTGGGCTCAATTTTCAGACCTTCCCTTCCCCTTCAATCAACGGCAAAATCTGGCGCCAGAGCCATCGCCTGGCAAAACAAATCAATCAAAAATATGGCAAACATTGTAAAATATGTCGCATGGCGGCCCCTACATCTCCCGCCTCAATTTTTCCGTTTATTTTTTGCCGCTCAGAAGCTGCGGCGCCAATATATATGGCGAATAAAATGCAAATTGCGTCAAAAGTTTGTGTCGGCACAACTTGAAAAGGCAGAAATAATTTTGACATTCGACATCATGGAGGATGGAGGAGGAACTTCCCGTCCCGCTTAATTTACATTTACATTTATCGACTAGGGGCTGGCCAAATTTCTTGTGAAACTTGTCAAAATGTATTATCTAAATTCAAATGCTAAAAGTTTCGATTACAACACAGGCGGCGCAGCTAGGTATTTTTATGATTTCCATTTTAAAATAGTTTTGATTTTTTCCAAGTTATGTGATGGTGTGGATTTATATATTAATATTTAGAGAGGTAAGATTATCATGGTAAAATTGAAATAAATAGCAAATTATTATTAGAATAATTAAATAAAGAATGTATATGAATTGATAATACAGTAAAATAATATTTGTAAGCCTACAGAAATGACATATCTTTTTATGTAAGCTGCAAATATATGGTTAAGCGTTTCCTTTTCCTTTTCTATTAATTTATACAATTTCTATAAGCTCCATATATGGATGTTTTAATTTCTCTAGAAGAGTATCCAACTGGAAACCGTGCTAGTTCTATCCACAAATTGTCGGAAATTGATAAGGGAGCACACCATACATAGTGCGATTTTATTTGCGCTCTGATTTCATTCTCAGATCTCAGGCTTTGCAAACACCACCGGAAAAGTGGAACAAGAGAGTGGAGCTCGGGAACGAAATAAATGGTCGCACAATGAGCACATTAACCCCATAAGGCCCCGCACTAACAATGCTGCACTTGACAGTTGCATTCGAATTTATGGTTTTGATATTTAAATAAAACAAATCCAAATACGGAATTCGGATCGCGGACAATCACTTGACCGCAAAGAAAACTCAATACAAATATGTGTATTTTCAGCTCATTAAGAGTGCGGACTTTTTTGGTGGTGGGAGTTATGCGTTGGGTCAGCCATCTAATGGCTGGATTAGATTCAAGGCACTCGCCTCTTTTTGCTTATTGATAATCTTCTGTGTTTTTCCCGCCAATAAACATAAACAAGCCGCAATAGATCCATAAACATCAATTGAAAAACACTAAAAATCGTTGTACCATTAAATCTGCAAGGTTTACGAGGATCTCAGCACGCAAAAAGAGACATTAAAGTCATAGAAATATTAATAAATTTTGCGGACAAAGGCTGATATAAATTTCAATCAGTTGGGCCAACTACGGAAAAAACAGAGAAAAAAGCCGCATTACATATAATTAAATTCAATTTTTTACTCGTTTCCAGCTGAAATGGCCCAAAGGAGTACGAGCACAATAAAAACAATATCGGCTGCATAATAAACAATAAACATAAATTAGTGCGGTAATAATTGTACCCTAGAAAAGGGTGCTTCAGGTTTGTAATGGTCTTTGAATAAAAACCAAGTAATCGGAGGATTTTTATTAGGAAACTAATAGAGGAAATTATTAGCTTACCAATTCCTTGGAATTTACAGTTTACGGCTTAGCTTTTAAAAAGAAAATTCATTTCTTTCAGCACGAAATCTTTTTAGTTTATATTTTATTTTTGCTAGAGTAATCGATGAATTCAATACCAAAAGATATGAATTGTATTTATTTGGCAGTAGTTCCCCGTGCCTGGATCTGACCTTTAGAGTGCCGACAGCAAATTGACCAAGTTCACATGGCTGCGATTCTGGCCCCGGCTATCATGTATTAGAAAGTAAACAAAACTGGATTGGGGATTGGATTTGGGCTAAAGCAAAATAATATAGGGCGTGGCCATGGCTAGGACACACCTAAAACATCTGTAGATCGGAGTTGTTAGGCCCTCAGTTTTGGGCTGGGTTGATTTTTTTGTATCTTTGGCTAAGGGGACCTTTTTGGCCAACAAGTGGCATTTGTTTCTGCCTTTGATTGTATTTTTGTTTTTAATTAATTTGACTTGCCGACTGTGGACTTAATGTTTCCCCTCTGGCTCACATTATTTTCTTTAATTAGTCTGATCGTGTTTCTTTCGATTTGATTTTGATGCATTTGACATTTTGGCGGTGTCGGTGCCGAGATTGGATTCCATTTCGATCGGAATTGACGCAGTTTCGGGTTTGGCTCCAACTAAGTATCGTGTGAAATAATCTGGCTGCACAAATAGCCCTATTAATAACTAACATACAAATAAATTGAACAATTTTAATCTACACTCAACACGCCTTGTTAACCAGCAAAAAACTGCTGCAATATATTTTCCGCAACAGCAATTCGGTTTCCCTCATGCGGCTCACTCACGCATTTTTTATTGCAGCAAATTATGTTAATCAAATATTTATCAATCAAAGGGAAATTAAAAATACAAAAAACAACACAAAATTGCTTTATTAATAATTTGCCCACAATTTTAACCGCAATGAAAATGATTCATTAAATTATTACAGAAAAAATACCAATGAACGCTGGGCATTGGTTAATGTGTTCATAATTTAAAGAGCCTAAATATATCAATATACATATTTAATGGCTATCTATTTGTATAGAAAAAAACCTGTGACGCATCTGACTGTGATTAAACAATTGAAAACAAATGTTGCTTTAATAATTCAGTTCTAAATCGGTTGGGTTGGGCTCGGTGTTTGATTCGAATCGTTTACTGCGAATTTCTTTTTCTTCGCCTCGCTTTTCAATTATCTAAATTAAAAAATTCCTGCGCCGTGTTCCTCGCAGTTCATTTATTTTATATTATTTTGCAGTTATTTTTTTATTGTTGTTTTTGTTATTTGCTAATTTGTTACAGTCGAGACACACACATTTCATGGCAGCTGATTGCTTTTGCCGTTTCAGTTCGCAAGGTCGCTGGCGATGCAAAGATACAGATACTCGCTCGCGCATTCGCGAGATACAGGCACTCGAGGAACTCTGGGAACTCTGTTGACAAATGAGCTTGTAAGTCGCAAGTGGATGTTGTACAGATACAGATAGCTCTGGCATTTTATCAATGGATCGTTATCGTTCACCGGTTCGGTTTGCTTTGGTGGGGCGACCTTGGCGGGGACTTGTCATCGGCTCTTATGATGAAATTTAATTGACATTCAGTCAGGGTTAATGTCAAAATTGAAACCGATTAAAGTTTCTGTATGATATTTCGTGGCTTGATTTCAGGCAATTATTGGGCCGGGGCTTAAACTGGTTTATTTTTCAATTTTCAGAAGAGAAGCTTAGGTGTATAAAGCGATACTGAGATATTTACCAATGGCATTAGGATTTTTTCTATACTCAATTAAGACAATCAAAAACCAAATATAACTGCAGCAAATGCAGTAATTTTAAAACTAAATTAAGTCAAGGTTTTTAATTCAACTTAATCATATACAACTTACATATACTATAAGCTCTTTCAATTAAAAAGACAACAACGTTGCAATCGATTGCTACATCGCTTCGATTTCCCTCAGTTCGCCCCTTAAAAAATGCAAATACAAATGCAAAATAGATAAATTTTATATTTACTTGTCACTCAACTGGGATCGTGATTAAAGGTGCGAAAAGGTGACGTTTCCCCCGACCGATACTCAAAGTAATAAAATCTGAAATTTGCATTTAAATCAAAACCGAACCGAAGGGAAGCCACACACAGAGCGCTCTTCAGCCAAAGGGCATCCGACAATTTGAATGCTCATAAATTATATTTTTGCCTAATTCCTAAGCGCCAACTCAGTGCACTCACTCACTTCTTCGCACTCACACTTGCATAAATCAAAGTAATAATAAAAACTACATAATTCACTAAAATGTCAAGTTTTCTGAATGCTGCGGATCCTGTTAAGGTGGTAAAAAACGGATGGAAGAGGAAAAAATTGGTAGCCCTCTTGGAGGTCTCTCCACGTCAGTCAAAGGTAATGGAGTGTGCAGTGGATAAAAATAGTTAATTCATACTAAAATAAAATAAATAAAAAAATATTCTTCATAATTATATATGAATAAACCTAATAAATACCTTTGAATAGAATATTCCCAGTACGCTCTAGTATATTTATTATATATAATTATTTAATAAGTAGCAAACCTCATTCTTCGGCATCAATTAATGAATTATCGTTTCAACACTTTAATATTTCATATAATATTTTTTTCCAGTGCCTGAGGAGTGGGAGGATGATAATGCAGAAACATTTTCACTGAGGCTTTGCCGGGTCACGATTTATCATCATTTGACAAAAAGGGAACAGAGCGAGAGGGCAGTAGATAGAGCGGTAAACGGTATTTTTCGGCTTGCCAGTTTTCCCCAGTTTTCCTGCATTTTCCCCCTTTTTCCTCCCAATGTTTGGCTGTTCGCTACTTGCGGCGGTATTTCAAACAAAGTGCAAATGCAAAGGGAACCAGAGCCAGAGTCAGGGAAACTCTCTTGTAGCTGCTGACACTTAACGTTTCATTTGAACATTTTATTAGACTTGACAATGAACTTTTGAACCAGAAGGGAGAGCGGGTTAAAGCGGGGGAGAGGGTCAAACCAAAACATTTACAACATATACTAAATTTACAAGAGGCGGTTGGCTTAACAAAAACCAAGAAACTCAAAGAGAAGGCTTGAAAAACAGCACAAAAAAAGAGAAACAAGTTCCAACTTTCACGTTGACAATTTGATGGAAGAACCGAATGAGAGCTGATCAGTGTGGGAAACCAATACAAAATATATAGGATATATAAACAAATAATACAATTTTTTGGCATACTAGCCTTTCTTAATTTTTTTTTTTCTATTTCTCCAATATTCCCTCTGAGTTTATGTAGTTTTTCTTATCAGATAATTGAACAAAGCACTTGAAATCGAAACCATCTTTCTCAGCCCACCTGGAGATATGTAGGCACTTTATAACTCAAATAACCTTTATTTAAATGCACTTCACTTCTCTCCGCCCTCTCCCTCTCGAGATCTCATCGCATGGACTGCCCCACTTCATTTGTGGACCCGGTAGCTCCCCCCATCCAAAGCAATCCAATCCAATCCAATCCAATCAGTAGCCAATAGATACACCCACCGACGGGCAAAAACAAAACAAACACAACATAAAGATCACCCACACTCTCTTGACTTTCAAGTCTCGACTCTCGAGTGTTCAGTGAGAACGCGGCGAAACAAGGCCCGTTTAGGCCATTTATCAGACAAACGTTTACATTTCTATTTCAACTGTTTTTAAATGTTAGCTACGATGTGGTAGATACACTGTGAAAAATATTACTGACCCGGTATCAGTGATGAATAATTAAATATAAAAGTAATTCAATATTTATTTAGTTTTTTAATAAAGGTACTAAATTTGTTATAAGAGCCCTTACAATTTATAAATAGGTTCCTGAATAGGAAATTTTAATTAACAAATTGGAAAATAAATAAATATAAAAGCAACAAAATTCAGAAACATTATAAAGACAATTAAGAAAAACACAACTTCAAGAAAAAACGTAGGGTAATGTTATAAGGACACAGAACTACTCGATATAGTATATATTTTTTCCTCTGCACTCCGATTCCTCCTACAATTTATCGAGGGCAGAAAACATTTCTCAATGTTCGATGTTCGCTGGGTTTCTTGGCCTTTTCCTCGACTCTCCACGCGGATCGAAATAAATCTTATCAAATTAAGTCGAGACAACAACCGGAGAGCTGTAAAATCGTAGGCGTGAGTTAGTCGCACCAAATCGAAGCAGGGAGGGGTAAGGGAAGGTTGGTGGGCGTTTATCTGAGGGCTTGTCGGGGTTTGTTTTGGGTTTTTTTCAGCTTTTTTCCCTGTTAACTGGACTTGGGTCTCATTTTGGGATTGGGCAATTGACTTGACCAACTTAAAAAGACAAAAAACTACAAAAATAACACATAAAACACGAAAAAATTGGGCAAATTAATTAAGCCATTTCGACAATTTTGCTTTGCACATGAAATTGCTGGCGAATTAAATTGTTTAAATTTAATTTAGCTCGTTGACGGAACCGAGAAAACTCTTTCAGGAAGAAGGTTGCCAAATACCTTACGCTCCGCCATTTATCTAACAATTCGATTCACGTTTCTTCGTTATGGAAAATAAATACGTACGATCGAGTATATATATACTATTTCGATCAGGAAGCAAGTAAAGGGCCCCAGACATCGTCGCATCTCCAATTACAGTGGTCCACATACCGAACGGCCCAAGAAAAAAAATAACTTCGAGGAAAAAATGTGCAGAAATAATAACCGGCAGACACTCGAGGGGCACAGAGACAGACAATGAAAAAAAAAAAATGAAACGAAATGAAAAGAAAAGAAAAAGTTTTGCCTTGCGGCTGGCCAAAAAATATTTGCCACCGCTGATCGATCAAATTTCGTCTGCGGGGCAATCAATGGAAGATCATACGGAACGAGGAGTTTAAGTTAATGGGTTAAGAGTTATTTTGGCCAAATTTGTGACACACTTCGTTGACACGAATTTTTTGTGCCCCGTCGGATTTCACTGCTTATTTTTTTATATTTTTTATCCGCTTTGTTGTGTTGCACTCACATTTTTTGTGAAAGAATTCAGCAAGACAGAGGATCATAGGCTGGCTTCTGATGAGAATTGTGAGATTCGGTAGCTGAATCCAAGCCAAGAAAAATTATAGAAAATATTTTCACTTTTTCCTTCGATCTTATAGTAATTTATTCATGATTTAACACAAATATAGTAGGATTTAAACATAAGTATGACCTCTGAATGAATTTTACTTAGGCCTAAGTGAAATTAAAATTAAAGGCTTACTTAAAATACCTTTATTGCATGAATAGATCAATGTTTTCATTCTAAAAATTAACTTTATAATACCATAAATCATTAAGGATAAATATCTTTCTAATCTTTCAATTAAAAACAAATGTAATAGAGCTAAATTTCATTCATAATATTATTATCAATATTAAATCTTTATATTTCCAAAGAACAAACAAACAAACAATTTTCCCTCCACCGCAATAGAGGCCATAATTTTTAATTGATCCCACTTCGGATATCATTTACCGCCATAACCAGCTAATCTGCATTCACTGATAAATATACGAGTCAATATGGCAGCAATTGTGTGCAATAAAGCCATCGATAACTTTCTCGATTCGTAGCCAGACAAAACAATTGCAGCCAATTAATTTGTCATAACCGAAAAATCGCCCCCAAATCGTTTCTTTCTTCACAATTATGTTGTTATAGCTACCCGAGAAAAGATATATCCCGAGTGATAACTATGCAAAGCTCAACACGAAAACAAAGGGGAGTAGGCACCCACAATGCTCAGATGTCCAACAATTATAAATAACAACAGAAATTATAATGCACAGAGTCTTCAAATCGAATCGAAAAGAAAACGAGCGAGCCAACGAAAGAAATGCAACAATTGCAGGGGCCTCCGATTCGGATTTGGACTCGGACTCGATCTCGGACTGGGACTCGGATTTGAATCGGAGCTACGAAGAGCAAATTGCATAATTATTGCTACAAATGAAGCTGAGAAAGTGGTACCGTTTGAATCGTGATAAAGCGATAATTTTCCCCCTTGCCAGCCAGGCAACAAACAAAAAAAATAAACCAACGAAAATGCATTTCACTTTCCAGGTTAACAAACAAAACAAAACCGACTGTATTATTATGAAATCTCGACAGCAAAAACAACAAAAAACCGAGAAGAGGAAAACAACAAAAGTCGCCCACGCGAAAATAGCAATAAATTCAGAGATGCAAAAAATAAGAAAAAAACTAAATGCAATTTCAAGTCCGAGTTCAAAGTTTGCGATTCATTTTAAATCATTTTATTTTCACTGCCGTCTCAATATCTTCTTCGCTTTTTATTGCATTTTCATGCAGCGGGCGAAAAAAAATAAAGTAGGAAACAAATGAGGAAAGTGATGCCAACACGAGTTTTGTGGCTACTCATCCTCATAAATGGTATTTTCGGTTTCATTTTCATCTCGAATTTATATGGCTAATCATTGTGGGAGTTTCGTGTGCGGAAAGGGGCAGCGAATCAAAGTTTTAAATGTCGGAAACTTGTTTGCACTCTTGACAAGCTTTGGGGGCAATGAAAGGTAACATTCACAGCACCCCGAGGGCTAATTAAAACACATGACACGCCCCCTTTAAAAGCGGCGGAGGAAGTTCCAGCCCCCTTTGACGTATCTTATGCTAACGTAACAGCTTACTTAATCCAATGCAACGCCCAATAAGTTGGGTAAGAGAATGCTATTTGAATTGCTTTAAGTTTTAGCATGGAAAGGATATAAATTATAATATTTATTGGGAATTTTTAAATATTTATTACTGAATGTACCAAGATATAAAAATAGGTTAATCTCCGAAAGCATTTCCTTGAAGCTTACAGTTACAACTGCATCTGAGCCATCGATTGGCAACCCATTTGTAGGTAATATTCTTTTTTTTTATGACCCTGACTGTATCTCCACTTCTTGGTAACCAAGTCCGTTCAGAGGAGCTGCAACCAAAATGCAACCGCGTAGAGCGGCTTAATAAGCAGCTTACACAGTTGCCCATTAATTTGTCCTGCTTGATGCCAAGGTAATTATTTTTTCCCGTGTGGGAGCATTTTCGCAGTAACCGACGCGTAGTTGTGAAGGGAAATTTGCCACGGCAATTCTGTTTATATACTTTTTTTTATGGTGTTTACCTTTATTTCGGCTACTGTTTAAAATGCCGCGGGATACGGCATGAGAGGAAAAATAGCGAAAAAGAAGCGTGTTAATCCCGCCCAACGGTTATTGAGGCAACCCAGTTAAAGCTCTCCTCACTCTCATTTTTTCGCCGCCTCTGGCTGGGATTAAGTTTCATTATTTTCAGCTTAATTATTTTACAAGCAGAAATTAAAAAGCAGGGGAGAGGAAAAGAACTATATAAATTTGCTGCCGTTTGTTTGTTGTCTTAGCTGTTGACAGCGTTGCATTTTTATCTAGGAATTTGCCCTTAAAGCTATTTAATTCCGAATCGATTTATTTACCTTTCGTAGTTAAGGGGATGATTTTGATTGAGAAAAAATGGCTCAAAGGGAGAAAAATATAAGTAGCTTTATTTAAATAAATTTGGGAAAAACGCCAAAAAAATTATTCTCAAATTAAAAAATATTTACATATTTTTTTAATCAAAACCAAGCTTAGAATGTTGATATCTTAAACAGATAGTTCTGGTTTGAATACTATTGGATGGATTTAAATTAAATAAAATAATTTTTTATATTTATAATATTGTTAAGTACCAACTTCTAAATTTATAAATCCTTTTTTTCCTGTGCAACTTTAGTTCGAGAGAGAGTGAGAGCTAAGGAGATCGCGGGCGAGAGGATCTGAGGAATCTATAAATAGACAGCGATTGCTATTTATGTATGTACGTGTGTGAGTGCATGCAGGTTCCTTGGAAAAATGTTGCCCAGGACAAGTTGCAAAAAAAAAGAAAGAAAAAAACACTCGATAGTCAATACTCGATACTGTGTGGGTGTGAAAGAGAGAGAAGGAGCTGAAGAATCGCGCGAGGATCGGAGCCGCGCGGGGAATTCGATCCCATGCATCATAGACAGATGCTGTTAAATTGATAGCGTGATCTTTTCCTTCTCCTTTTTTTTTGTTTGTTGCATGTCTTGAGGATTCTTATTTTTTGTTGGATTAAAATAAAAAAAAAGCTTTAAGGTGTGGCTTTCTACAAAGAGTAATGGAAAGAATACTTAATTCTATAAGAATGCAGAAATGTTTTGTCTTATTCTGCAATATTCAAAACAATCTGGATAACTCACCCCTATAACGGTTAATTCGAAGCATTTTGTAAGATTTCTTTTAATTACCTGAAAAGAGAAGAAAATTAAGAAATTAATTTAAATATACAATAATATATAGTGGTGTAATTATATTTAAATATTAAGGCACCATTAAAATTCAAAAATTAAATTATATTTAACTTTAAATAATAATAATATTTAACATTGATGAACTTTGCTAAAATACGTTCTTTTTCAGAAACATAATTATTACTTTCCCATCACTAAAAGGTTTGGCCCCACCCAATCGATATTCCTGGCTATCGCAATGTTTCCCACTCGCAGACAGAATCTATCGGAAAACGTCACTTGTCCTGAGTGTGGATCCGCGCTTCCATTTATTTTTTTTTCTTTTTAAATGTCTAGATCGAAGAGTCTGCGGGCGCCCACTTGGACCCAGAGTAAAGAATCTGTAGAGGAGAACAGGAGATGAGGAGGCTCTCCAGATCGGAAAGAGGGCTTTTGTGGCGATAAGAGGAAATTCCTTTTATTGGTTTCCCTTTTCCACGGCTCTTTTCCTTTGTGTTTATTTGCTGATTACCCAGGAGATTGGGCTCCAGTTGGAGCTGAATTTCAATGGGCGCGGCGCGGCGTGGCAACGATTGCTATTGCAAAAATTCCAATAAATTTATTTTTAATTTCCTTACTTGTACTTATCTTATAAGTATTTCTGGGGCCCACACGTTGCATAACTCGCAGCCATGAAACCCCATTGAAATCAATCAAAATGAAGAGCTGTACCTCAAAAAAAAAAGAGAAGACTCGCTTCGAGACGCGTCTTCGGATCAGCTCATCAATTTGATCACCGCTTTAATTATTGACAATTTATCAATCTAACGGCGAGTGTTATACAATTGAAAACCCTTCAGTCACTTTCTTTTTTCCCCTCACTCTTTCCCCATCTCTCTTTCCGATTGCCAAAATTTTTCGTCTGTTGCTTTGTTTTCGTGAATTGAGTGCAATTTGTTTTAATATTTTTTAAATAAATAAATAATGCGGGCCGCGGCCGGTCGGCAGCGGTGAAAATTTATTCGAAATTTCTTTGGGCATTTGTTTTTAATTAATTACTTAACATTAGCAACGGCGCCGAACGAGATTGGTGGCAATTTTTATTCGATTCGGTTTTATTCGTAAACCTTTTTATTATTTATTGTTGCGGATGCTGTAAAAAGATTTGTGAGTTTGCATGTGCGAAGTTTCGACGAACATTTAAGACACACTTTTGTGGTGTGGAAATTGGGGAGAAAATGAGAAAATAAGTGTAAAATTCGCAGAAGAGATGCGAAATTTGGTTTTTTATTTGAGGTTGTCATGCCATAAGGTCATAATTGAAATAGAACAGGTGACGTTAGGGAGTTTTTCCCCTGAAATAACCTGTTAAGGTGCTTTGAACCCGACTATTGTATAATTAGAAGCCACTTTATAATATTTTAATGCCACTATTGAATATATTTTTAATAGCAGTTCCTTTCAAAGCTTTATTTACGCTTATTATTATTATTTTATGGCCTTCTTCTTAATTATCTTTAATGCTTCCGATCTCCTATGATCAATTACTGCGATCAACAAGTTTATTTTCATCTCCGGGATTAAGTCTTAAGTTAAGATAATTAAAATAAGAGCGAATCTTTGAGAGTTTCCCATCATCGCCTCGGATCGCCGCCATTTCAGATATCCCAGCCATTAAAGCTGAATGTTATCGCTATTTATTAGATGCTCTTCACGACTTTCCCCCCTCGTTTTTGATGCCGGCACACACTGCTGATCCTCCTATCGTCGTGGCTAATTTAGTTCAAAATGCCGCTCAGCAATATTTGATCATAATATTTAATGGTATTGAATCCCCTGCCGGGTTACGAGAGCAGTTGCTCCCCGTGATCCCTCGAGATCCCTCCTCCTCGCTCTTTTTTTATTCTGCGCGATTTGCTGTGCATGTGAAAATTATATGCATTATTAGATATTATTTCAGGCGATCGAGAGAGAGAAAAACTTGCCACATGCAACGAGACTTATTCTGCTGCTTCTTACATACATACAGCCATACATCCAGCTAACGGTAAGTTGCAACTTGCAACAAAAGACAGAGGAAGACAAAACAAACATGTGTAAGTCGCTGCTAAGCAGCCTGCTTCGATCTGTTCGAGGCCTCCGCCCCCTGACTGCAAAGCTCCTCCTGAGTCCCAGCTCCCAGCTCCCAGCTCTCAAGTCCCGACTCCCGACCATTTTATCCCGAACTCCCCATCCCGCCCACCGATCTCCTTTAAAGTTGCCCAGCAAGATTTTGAACCTGTCGTCATGACTTGGCCAAAGTCAAGTTAGAAGATACAACAAAAACAACGCCAACAAAAAACGCGGCAACAAACACGTGATTTAGTTCCTGTCGCTGCTGCGGGAAACTTGTTGTCCCCACAAGCACAGACACATACACAGATTTGAAAAAAATCCGACCAAGAAGGAATATATTCAACACAACCGACTATGAAATACCCGCTACTTGCTTCAAAAATGAGATACATATATGCCATTTTTGGTATATGATTAGATAATGAGATAGTAAATAAATAAAGGACAAATATTTTTTATTTAAAGCATAAATATACTTTAAATAATTGAAAATTTATTTATTTTCCCAAATATAACATGCTTTTGTTATTGACCAGTACCAGGTATTAAAATGTAGAAACACACACAGCAGGAGTAAATCCCCTGGATCCACAAGCCCCTGATTTCTGATCTATCCAAAGCTATACTGGATTGTGTTTTATGCATATATGCAATAGGCTCGTTTCAGTCGTGGCCAAGGCAGCGCTGAGAGAAATTAATGTAGTTTACGATAAATTAAGTAATTAAATTGAAGTGTATTTAAATAAACAATTAATTCAATTTAACTAGACTCTAAGGGAATTTAATAAATTTTTTAGAAGTGATTATGTAGCAAAATGCTTTATTTTATTTATTTTGAACACTGTATGCTTAATTGTAGATACAAAGTGCTTTAATTAATTTAATAATACATAAAAGGGTATGTATTAAAAATTGTCAAGGTAATGTCTGCTTATATTTTTAAATGGTAAAAATATGCACAGCTGTTCATTTATCTTAGTTTCCTAATTTGTATTTGCATTGCCAAATATTTCCTCGGTGCACTGGGATTTGCCTCTACTCCTTTTGGCCATGGCTTAGCGTGCCTTATCATTGGCTTAAATAAATTTAACGCTCGTGTTTTTTCTTTTCAACGCTTCGACCATGCAATACCACCCCCTCATGGCACCCACGAAGCCCCCTTAAGCCCCTCTTAACTTCTCTAAAAATACCCAACCATTTCGGCGACGACACACTGCCCAAATCCAAGTGTCCTCCGCTGCCACACATTGCGGCCATATTGATGTGGATGCAACTGCATCTGCAACTTCCCCCCCTTTGGGAAACCCTGTTTCGAGTTTGTTTGCATCTTGTTTCGGTTTGGCTTCTCCTGAATTTATGGCCACATTAATAAAATTTACAGCTAATAAAATATGCATCGGGCTCCGCTCACCCACAACTCTAGTAAATAAATAAATACACAAAAAAAACGATACCTTCTCTCATCTTGCCGGAGCAACTTGGAAAGTTTGTTAAACTTTGGCGCACTTTTACCCAGATATTCAAATTTGTTGCTGCTTTATTGACTTTTATTGGACTTCCGTTTTATTTATTTTTATTGATTTCGTTGCCTTTCATCCGGCTCAATATTTTCATTATTCATCAAGTATTTGAGTTGGCACTTGAGGTATTTTTGAAGATTTTATTAGAGATCTCGATACTTTGCTTTTTTTGGCAATTGAAAACTGTTTGAGTGAAATAGAGGAAGGGAAAACGGAAATGGAAATGAATGAAGTTTGAATGGCACACTGATGCAATATTATATTTATATTTTTTGAACCTTTAAAATCAGTTTTAATAGGAATTAGGGAAAGGTGTTAATTTATTACTTAATAACTACATTTTCTAGACGTCAGTCATAATATTGAAACATTATTTCATTTCCTTTATCGACTCTACTAATAAGGAAGTTGCATTAATTCCCCAAAAAACCGTTACCTGTCCATGAACTTCACCCAACAACCGTATCGAACCTTACCGCATTGGGTTTCCATCCATGCATTACAGCTCTTTTTTACATCAGCATCTCCCAAAAGGAACCCAACAAAAAGAGACTCAACTTGAGCAGCGAACAAACAAACAAACAAACAAAAAAAAAACGTACATCATTGAAGAGTTCCACCTCACCTTACTCCACCTCTTATTATGTCTTCTTTTCCTTTGGCAACTTTCTATAAATCTTTTTTTTTCAGCCCATCTTCGCTGCTGCTTCTTCTACTCCTTTCGGCTGTTTGAATAAAAATTGCGCAATATTATTTAACAGCAACAATGCAATTGATTTTCTCTTTAAAAAAGAGAAGCCTCGGCAAACAATTACAACGGTACTTGAAGAATCAGAAATAAAGAGGCAGCCTGGCGAAAAGGAAAAAAAGATTCCCCAAGCAATAGCAAACAAAATGCTTAACAAAGGTCACAACATTGACATTGAACAGGAAATATGGAAACATGGGGAGAAGAGAGTGGAGAGTGGAGACTTGAGGAGACTGTGGAGAGGGAAGAATCGTTGAAAGACGAGACCTGAATGGGAGAAGTTTGGAAGGGGGGCGGGCAGCTATACCTTTTACCAGTTAACTTTTGGTTAAATGTTGTTTAATATGCAATTACAGGCAAAAGATCTTTTCATGTTTGACAAACGTTATCCCTCCACCCCCCAAATCTCCTTTAGAACTATCATTTACCGTTGTTAGGGAAATAGAGGGAGGCGACGTAACGTTTAAAATTAAATTATACGATGACAAACGAAAAGAATTTTCCATCGATGTGTCAAAAGTTCAGCAGAACGGCAGGATGGGAAATCCAAGAAGAGAAGCTTTTCTCTTCGTACCTAACCTCCCAAATCAATCATTTTGTGTCAGAATTCTTCATCTTCTTCTTTGCGTCACACATAATTATGCTGTAATTGATATTTTTCCTTTGGCTCAGCACCTTCTACCACCACCCCCTCCTTTTCTTCTTCCTAGCTTTCTTTGAGGCAAAGGCGTCGCTTGGTTTCAAAAGAAATCAAAATTTGTAACGCCTTTTGATGGGTGCGTTTTCTGGCGTTGCCGCCTTTGTAGGGTTAACGCGGTGGACGGGGGCGGCGGGTTAAAGGGGCGGCACTTAGTTTGCATAGAGAATTCTTCTCTTCTTTCCCCTCACAAATACCGTTAAGTGATTGTTCGAGGGAGTTGGAAGTCAATCTTGGAAATGCTTTTCGTCAGTTCATGTCAAATATTTGATGGAAGAGTCGATCTTTTAGAGAGAATGGAATGGAAGGAGCGTTGGAAAATTGAGAACCGTTATGACATTTGAGTAGGGAGTTATAGAAAAAAAATAAAGAACCATTTTCAAATCATTTGAAAAGTTCTTTGAAGAATTCTTCTTAGAACTTTGTAGGACTTTGACATAATTATAAATATATTTAAAAAAAACTTAATCTAAAAGAAACAGGAAATTTAGTTTCCTATAAAAATTAATTACTTGAATATTTGTAAACGAAAATACATATAATAACAAAAAAAGTATAATAAATAATATTTTCCAGTTCTTGACAAAATAAATACCTTTTCCAACTGATTATTTCCCAACTCTTTTTCCCAATCAGTTAATTTAGCCTTATCATTTCCATCCGGCTCAGCTGACAAGAAAATATTCTAAATGATCTCGGCAACCAACTTTGTCACATCACAAAGAAAACATAAATCATTTCCTGCTCACAATTCTAATGGCAACCAAATAGGGCTGGGGTAATGAACATTTTTGTTTTTTGGGCAACTTTAGACCAAGCTTGATGCAGTTTATTTTCCCTTTTTGTTAAACCTTTTTGGTTAAACACTTTTCCCGGCATTCACACGACCTTTCAACTTATGACTTTCCCAGTTGGCAGCTGCGGCGACCAGTCCAACAAGCGAAGGTCGTGACTGACTCCCACAAAAAATAAACAGCGGAAAACAGGGGAAAAAAGTTCATTTTAATGATCTATCATTTCCAAATGATGTCCATTCCGAAGGTGTTAAAGATGCCCCAAAGACAGCTCACCGTAGATTCTTTGGGGGGAAACTTTCACTTATTTTCGTTTTATTTTTTGGGTAAACGATATTTCGTGGCAGGGTGTTGTACTTTTGATTAGACTGCACTTTTGATTGTCATGAACCTTTGAATCGTAGTTATATATTATTGACTGTTAAGTACTTTTGTAAGGCGTGTAAATATAAATAGGGGATCGATTCGATTCGATTAGAGTTTATTTCGTGGGAGGGAACTTAAGCGAATAAAGTATTATATGTTTGTTAGCTACTTAGAGTTAAACTCATAACGTTTTTAATACAGAAGGATTTAGCTATTTTTGGTTGTCAATAATTTACTTAAAATTTCCTCAACAGTTGATTGAACTTTTTTTAATTTATTGACCAACTTCGTTAAGGAAACAACACTCATGCCATTTTTTGCTGTCCAATCTAATTTTGATTCATATTTCAAGTAGCACAATCCGAGTCAATATCAAAGCTCTCGAAACGCAACTATAAATAGTTTTGACATTTTGGCCACCAGAAATGCGAGACCACAATCCGAATAATAACATTTTGGATAACCTCAAGGCTGAACAAGCGACGCGAGTCAAGAGATTCGCAGTCAAGTAAATTTATAAAAATATTTATCAATAAGAAAAATTAACTTAAACTTTGGAGCTGTCATGTGTGGCGGCGGGGTGTCATTAACCCTCGACTGCCGGCTGCTGGCTGCTTGCTGCTAGCTGCCCAAAATGTCACCCTGACAGTTGCAAATTGTCAACTGTTCCTATCGAGCTAATTACAAAGCTAACATTTTGACATTTCGCTTTGACAGTTGGCGGGGCATAGGACTCGAGCTGGACTCCGTAACGGGGTGGGAATTGGGGATTGAATAAATACTAGATATAGGTTGGGTCCCCTTTATGGGATAACTGCTTAGAGATCTGGTTATCGAGTGTGTGTGTGTGCTTCCCGATGTTTGTTTTCCTAGCTACTGGTTCCAAGTTTTCATCGATTTTCCACCACTCGCTCCCCTGTTGGAGTGTTGACAGTTTTTTCTCCTTGTTTTTTGTAATTTTCCATAATGAATGCATAATGCATTATTTTTTCTTTACCATTTCTTCCCGCTGCTTTTGTTTGTCATGCTGTTAGAACCGAATCGAGTTGGGTTCGGAATTATTGAATTATTTGCTTGGTCATGTTTAAGGCGTAGTCCGGCTAACAAATTGAGTCTAATGATGGATAACACACACCGAACTGACCACGGACATGGGACGGGGGAGTGTGTTCTTTGGGTCTCCCTGAAAAAAGAGTTACAAAATACAGAAATCGAAGAACTCGCATCGCCTGCACTTGAAGTATTGGAAACAATTTCGAAGATGTTTTCCTTTCCCTTTGCCGATGTCGTTGTGGTCATTGACTCGGTAAGAGGAGCATGAAGTGAAAATGTCAACAAATTGATTGGGAAAATTGGTGACCAGTTGGGGGAATTATCTTTGAGTGGATTTCAAGAACAATCCGGGTTTCTTTTTAGTTTTTTAGTTGTATCTTTCATGGACAATGGAAGTACACATTTTCAATAAGAATTTTATGAAGCCGATATAATTTTTTCTTTGCTCTTTTATATTCTTAATATTATTTTTTAGTATTAATAATAATAGTAATATAAAGCACATCCACTTCCTGTTCCCTTAATTCCTCCTTTAATTCCCTGCTCCCCTGCTGATCCAAAACAGGATAAATCCCAGACTCTGACTTGCGACTCCGACTCTAATCAACAACAATTAAAATCAATTAAAACGAATGCAAACAAACAAACAAGCTGACAGTCTCTATGTCTCTCTCTCTCTCTCTCTCTATCTGGTAGCCCCTTCTCTTTCGCTGTCAAATCAGCGGCGCGCCTCGTTTGACATTTCTATTATGTCAGTCAGTGAGTCAATTGTGCAAAGTGCAACTCTGTCTGCCGCCAGATCGGGGTTTTCGCAATTAAAAATTCTAAGCAGGCAGAGACGGAGACTCGGTGCCCTCCGCTTATTATCCCCAGTCCCGCTCGGCGTATTATTTTTCCCATTTTGCCCCCACTCCGAAATAATGTGAATGACCAGCAGCTGGAGGAGAAGCGCCAGACCAAAAAGGGAATCGAGGCGTCACCGTGACGAATTCAGGCGTAGTTTAATCCGCCAGATACAGTAGCCGTAGCTGTAGATGGAATAAAGCAAAAGAGCCCCATCTTCTTCATTTTTTTTAGCCACACACTTGGGCTTTAATGTGCGGTAATTATGAAAAGTAAACTTACACCTTACGACCCATCCGAGGAGGAGCGGAAAGAGCGTGAAATAATCACTGGCCTTCGAAGTTTGAATTAGCTGCGGTTCGAGGCTTGGCTAAAGATAGTTGGCCTTAAAAAATGGCCAGGAGTTGACCCCACACACGCAGAAAAATCTCAATAAATTCTAGATGAATTCAATAAAAGTTAGTAATTAATATTGAAAAATCTCAATAAATTCTAGATGAATTCAATAAAATTTAGTAATTAATATTGATTTATTTAAGAACAGAACTTTCCCAAAAACTTTTGTGTTTTGTTTTATAAAATATTGACAACGTTATTGTTTATGGATATTTTACTGTCTGCATTTTTAACTTGTTATTCCATTACGTATTTCCGTTTCCCTTTATTTAGTTGTATTTTTTGAATACTTCTCCTTGGTTTGCCTGCCACACATAAATAATTCCATACGTCACTTCTTTGACAGCCGCACATGGCGAGAAAAAGAGAGAGAGAGATGTAGAGAAACAGAGAATTCTGGTGTGACTTTTCTGACAGCTGCCCACAAGTGGGCTGGGAGAGGGGGAGTTTGCTTTTTGCATAAATGCATAAAAATTGTTTGCCATTGTTTGGCATGCAGTTTTCTTTGGGGTCCGAGTTCGGGTTGTTCCGCTGGAGCTGTCAAAATATTGAGCTGTCTCTCTTTTTTCGGTGGTATATTTCTATAGAATTGCAACGGTCAGTATTTATTTTATGCGGTTGCTTTCTGGTTTGGAAGTGTTTTATAGTGCAGACAGGATATTTCTTTGAAATTGAAAAATGCAAACAGCGCACAGACGTGGGAAATTGGAACAGTTGCGTTTCCGAGAGGCGAAATTCGGGGTAAGAAAATAATTTATAGGATTTTTGTAAGGCCACTGAAGGGGCGATAAATTGGAAGTGGATTAAGTTGTTAAACAATAAACAAGTATATTTAAATTAAGCTGAATCCGATTCCAAAAAAAAATAATATTAATATGTGTATTAAGTGAATAAAATGTGCTAATATTTTCTAATATTTTCCAGCAATTACTTATCTAATTCCTATTTTATTACCTTACTCAAACCAATTGAAACCTCACAATATTAATATTAAATCACTCAAAGTTTACCGAGTAAATCTACAAATAAATTCAAATTTATTCACTCAATATAACAGCTTTAATCCAATGCCAAGCAGCATTTAATCATCCAATCATCCTTTGACACAATCTTCCGCACAATCTCGATTTAAACAGGGACACGGACTCACACAACAATTGTGCGCACACACACTCCAGGACACACACATGCCAAACATCCATCTAACCATCTATTTATCCATCCATCGCTGTTTGTACTTCTCACAACATTTCTCAAATCACAGCAAACACTAGAAGAATGGTGCTATGCCGAATGGGGGAAGGGAAGGGGTTTGTTTGGGAAATTGGGAAAGCACAGGGGTTGGGGTTGGTGTAAGGAAAACTGAATCAGCAATCGGTAAATGCAATCTCGGGCAACAAAAACAAAGTGCGAGCGGGCCAGGGCAAAGGGCAACTCAAACTCAACTTTATGCAAATATTTACTTCCACAGTTTGACCAAAGTCAAACTCAGAGGGAAAAATGGTGAGGAAAAATTGTCAGTGGAAAATTTGATCAACTAGCGACGTCCCGTACTGTTTTTTGTGTATATTTTCCACAGTTTACTTAGTACCTTTGACCGTTCAAACGACGCCGCCACTCCGTCAGTGCTTTTTCCTTCGGATATTAGATATTTCTTTACCCCGCAGCACGAGGCGAGCTCTAATTTTCCGACAATTGCACCCACTGACGAAAGAAAGAGGTTTTATGATTTAAAGGTTTTCGTTCCATATCTTTATGCCGAATCTGTATCTGTATCCGTATCTATGCCTTCATATCCGTTTTTATAACCCATTTCCCTCTCTCGGCCACTTCAATGACATTTTAATTGCTTTATTGCCGCCGCGTCTCTTTCTCTTTTCTTTTTTCTTCTTTTACTTTTTTTTGTTTTTTTGTGTGTCGTGTGCCATTGCCGCACACTTACACTTATGTCCGCCGGGTTACGTCACTTGCGTAATTGCAGTTATTTCTTGTGGTGTCTTTCCTTTTAAAACGAGGTCAACATTGTTTTGGACCTCTTTTTTTCGATTTTGGGAATTTTTCCAGAGCCGTTGTTAACTTCAAATTATCGGTCAACTTTTGTCGGCCGTCTGTCACACATAAATCAGATAAAACCTCAAAATACCAACGCCCACGCCAAAAGTTTAACGTTGTAAATGGCGGAACAACATTTAGTGAAACAGAAACACGAAAAAAACAACAACAACACAGGCCAAATTATTAATAAATTCACATGCCAAAAGTGTGTGTGGTTTTATGTAAATTTCTTTTGTGGAGCAAATTTATAAATGCCTGATTTGGAGTTGCTATCTCTTCGATCAGTAGATTATAGATGGGATAACCCTCTAATTGATTACAAAAGTGTAGCCAAAATATTTATCAACTTGAGCCAATAAGCTTGTTGTTTTTTCTTATTTAAATTTATATTTAACTTATTTCGATTTGGAGATATGATCGGTTAGATTCGGTGATAATAAATGGGAGTAAGTTTTATGAACAAAGAAATATCCTTGGATATGAATATGAGCATATAAAATATGAACAATAAATAAATACCATATATAAATATAAATAAAGAAACCAATAATAATATAATTTAATATAAATCAACTTACGCAGATGGTTGGAATAATGCACTTTTTAGAAGTAACATGTGTATTTTTCTTTTAAATAAAATTATTCACTTCTGTTTTTTTTCTTAAGTTCTTGATAATTAAGATCCAGTTTTAATAATTAAAATACAAATAAGCTCCCAATAGTTTTATTTTCAATTATCAGTTAACTAAATTTCCTTTCATTTTTCTTTAATATTTTTTCAAATTTAAAATGTATAGAATTTTAGTATTATTTATAAATGTTCTCAAAACACAATTTCTTTGTGGATCACTAGTTTATTGTCTATTTTCCTCAAACGTGTTCATAAATTCCTCTTTTAGAGATGCGATCTCTGCTTATTGTTCACTTGCAAATTCCATAAATACTTGCGGCTAAAGTGAAAATTCTCGCTGCGGAAAATCGGAAAACACACGCGAGCAGAGCGGCGGCAGAGGCAGCGCAGTCGACGTCTGTTAACGCGGAGCTGCAGTGACGGAATAAATCGGCAGCGCGCATTTTCCGAGCGACGAAGCCGCGAAGATCGCATCGCGAGATCTGCAAACTGCAGGTAAACACACAGGTAGAGAGAGAGATCGCTTGAGAGAGAGAGCGAGAAAAGCCGGTTAGCCGGCTTAACTGAGAGAGAGTCAGAGAGGGAAATAGAGAGAGCAAAGCACGAGCCCAGCCACGATCATGTTGAGAACAGGTTGAGCAAAGCAACATGTTGCCAGCTGTTGTTGGTGTTGCTAATGCACTGGGAAAAATTATATTGGCAATCGAAATGCATTTTAAAAAAATAAATAAATTGTATTAATAATTAAAATTGCCAGTCGGTGACTCAATAAATAATAAACATAATAAACCAGTACATAGAGTAGGAATTCAATTTGATGAAATATTCAATAAGAAATTGAGTATATTTATTTTAGTAATGATGTATAATTTGATTAGTAAAATTCATATTTAAACATGTATAAAAATTTGATTATTTCTTTTTAAATTAATCAAGACCCTTTACTCCTAACAGATTATAATTTTTATCGAAATTAAAAGAACAAACTTCTAATCCGGGTTATTATTATCTTATTTCGAAGCATAAATTATAAATTATCATTTGAGTTCAAGGCCCTAAGAATATATGTTAATTGTTTTTGTAATAATACAAAGAAAAAAAAAAAACAAAAAACCTCTGCAGAGCACATGCAAATTCTCCTTAATCCAGAGACACTTACTTAGCTTATGAGGAACCCTTCTGGCTTGGCAACTGCTAATTACAGCCAGAAAAATTGTGATATATAAGTGCCAGACCCGTTATTCGAGTAATACCTGCTAATCATAAATTAGAGGGCTATGATTTCCCTATTTCCAGCACTTGTGCTGACAAGCTTCCGGGTAGAGAGACACAGACCCCAAAAGAGCCAAGGAAAATTCCAAACATTTCAAGTGGCTCTTTGCACATTTCATTTTCCGTCCGCTTCCAGCTGCATTTCCCACACTCAGAAGCGAACTAATAATCGCAAAAATATGAACAATCTTAATAATGCCTCGCGACTGCCGGCTAATGAGAGCAGCAATTCTTCTGGCGACAGAGAAGAGTCTTCTTCAGAAGCCTGAGAAGATTTTGAATTGTTTCATAAAATGCAGAGAGGCTGCGGTAATTGTGTCAGGCAAAAATGACAGACACCAGGCCACAGATCGAGAAAAGCAAAAGGAGAGCAGGGAGCTGGGAGCTGGGGGAGGAACTGTAGAGCGGACTTGGAAATCGCGATGAAGACATTTGCCGGAGGAACTGGCGGATCCAAATCGAAAACCCCCGGTTCAGGTTATATGCTAATACGCGGCCGAAAGGATCTTGGTAATGTAATTTATGCTTGGCTTATTGGCAGCTTCTTCGCCTGTCCGCTGATTTGCATAAATTTCATATGCAACATGTGGCCATCGAGTGGGCGCAGCATCTCCGCAAAAGGCAATACTCAAAAATAGACATCACCGGAGTCGAGTAAAAATATCGAAAGGGGAGTTCCTCAAGAGGTGAGGTGCGGTGGAGCAAGGTGGCGGCGAGTGGGCAGCAGGAAACAAACGTAAGCCAGAGAAATTTCGACCCAGTTCAAGGAACAACTAAATGCTTACACAGGGAAAAATTCGAATCAACTCTCGGGGGTAATTTTATGATCAAGAACTGAGTCTATCTGTTCCAAAGATTATTTTATAATTAGCAGCTTACTAGATAATATGAAAAAGCCTTTTTTTAATCACTATAATATAAGTACTTCTTAATGTAATATTTTTGTGAAGTAACCATAAAGCTTAATCAGGTTTAAATTGTTAAAAAATAGTTCTAGTGCCTCCCAAATATTTTCCAGTGCATTTCTCAGACTTCCATATATACTTATAAATATGGTTATTTTTATTTTTTTGGCAACATCATCGATTATGATCAAAAGGCATCGATCGTTCGATCGATCAAAGCAGGTCACAATTGAAAGTAAAAAGTCAGCGACATGCGATCCACACACGATCCACAGGCAGAAAAAAAAACCGAAACAGGATGAAAGGAGAAAAAGATCAGACGACATGGCATTGTGACCCAATTTCGCTTTTTTTAATGGGGTGCCAAAGGCCGATTCTCCTCGTCCTCGTACCTCGTCCCATCTGAATTCCCCAGCCTCCACTCTGCACTCTTACTCTTTCTTTTGGGGGAAGCGCGATCGCATTGCGATTGAAAGCGATCCATCTTTATTATGATCACTCTCTGGCGATTTTCACGCTCAATTAATGTTTATGACAAGTGATTGTATCGCGGCGATAACTCACTGAAAATCGGCGAATCGGAGAGGCTGGGGAAACCTTTGGACTCTCACCAGAACAAGATCGCGATGGAGCCGTCGATCGATCGTTCGATCGAATGGGGATCGCTTAAATCACGCTTGAAATCATTTGAATGAGAATGTTGCCGCTAGAAAGTTGGCAACTGTGTTTTTCTTCTCTTCTCCTATTTTTTTTCCATTTGCGATTTGAATTTATGTTCATCGCCGATATTTGACATGTGAAAATCAAAGCTTGATTGATGCCACCACAACCGATTTTCCTTTGGTTATCTCTCCTCTTCCCCACATTGGCTGGATATTGAAATCGCAACTCCTCGAAATGCACATATCGCGTTAGAGGCGACTTTTTCAAGTTGTTTCCCCATTTTTTTTTTTTGGTATTTGGTGTGTGTGGGACTTAAGGCGGAAATCGGCTTAACGCGTGCGGGAAATTAAACTAGATCCCATCAATAAAAAATAGCAGAAAAAGCAACAGTTGGTTGTAATGGGAAAATGCTTACAAGTGGAGATGACTTCAATGGTTTGGAAAGGAAATTTTACGTAGGCAGCCGCCAACTAGGGAATTTGGGAGGGAATATATAAGCTAAGCGGGAAACAGATGTTGTAATTGAACTTTATTACATTACTCCTCGGTCTATGTGTACTCTTAAGTACTTAACAATTTTTTACTTCTAGTCAGCTACCTTTATTATTTTTCAAAGCATCCATTACCCAATCTGCGGTGGCAATCGCATGATGAATAAAACCAATTAAAGTTTTGTTAGTGTTGGCATTTAGCACTTTCCGCCCCCGAAAATACAGGCCACTGATAAAAGTGGCATCAAGCGTTGGCCAAAAACCAGCGACCGCTAAGCGCGGCTCCTCTCCGCTTTACCTCGCTTTTTTTCCCCATTTTCCCACACTCTTCACACTCCGCTTTTCCTACATACTTTTTCCCAAACCGCAGGAGCGACGACGCCAGTTGGAATTTGAATTGAGAGATTAAAACGCAGTGCAAGTGTACACCTACAGGCACTTGGGGAAATTTGCTAATATGCTCAAAAATTCACAACAAATTGAATTTATTATTAAATTTATATAGAAACATAAAAGGAAAAAGTCAAGAATATTACATTGCGAGATATAAGAAAGTTTGTTCTTCTGATTAAAGTATCAAGGCTATTTAATATTTGTATCCTGCATATTTTCTAAATGTTTTTTTTTGCCTACCTAAATTATTGTGTACATTATTCCTTTATTTATTTATTTTCTGAGTGCACTCCTTTGCATATATGGATTCGCTTCGCCCACCCACACGGAATCTAAAAACCGCAGTTGGAGTAGAAGTGTTTTTCGCCTGTCCGGGTCGCCCGTCCGTCGCATCTGTCCATTTGTCCGCTTTGTCCATCTGTCCGTTGTCCGTTAGCCAGGCCGGCTGAATGTGCAACAGTTGGCAGCAGTCGCCGGGTTGGTCATGACACGGCAATGGCCAAGTGAAAGCAGGTTAAATGCAAATAAATTGTACGGTTTGCCGGCGAGGAGAGGCAATCGGAACTGGCGGGGGAACGCTCGTTCAAGTTTACCTGAAAATGTACTTTAAACAAAAATTTCAGACTATCTCGAGACTCCCTTCTACTCTATCTGGCCAAAAATTCCGTTGCTCTTTAATTTGATTACACTTGATTACAATAATTATTGGTGGAATTACGTTACTTGAGTTCAAGTAATCGCATGCAAGGGGAATATAATGGAGCATTTAGGTAGGAAAGGTCTGTGTTTTTTTATTTAATTTGTATTGTTTGAGCGGAAAAAGAAAGACAGAAAAGAGAAGTATCTTATTTGCATTGTTAGTAAAATAAAAATATTACCCAAGTTGAAATTCACACAATTTTTAAGCTTAGGTATTAGGTAATTATCAGCTGGTGTTAATCCCCTTTTATTTCAAATGCACTTCACACAAATCTTGCGAAAATCAGGTGGAAATGGAAACTGTTTTATTTACGACCCCTGGGTATGGACCCATAAAACCCAATCCTCGAGTGTGACAAATTGCGACTGATATCGGGATGAATGAACAGCAGGCAAGTGGCACGACCTTGCCGCATCCTGTGTGTAGTGTGGCAGTGTACCTATTTTCCTTCCCATTTAATGGGAAATGAGGAAGAGAAACACTTAAAGTGCGTCGCGACTTGCTAATGAGTTTGTCGCGGGAAAGGGACGCCGGCAGGGTGCGTAGTGAGTAGCGAGTAGTGAGCAGGAGAGGCACAACCTGGCCTGAATGGATGTGAAAGTGTTTGAAGATTTATGATATGGGGCAACGCACCCCGGCAACCTGCCACAACGCAGCGGCAACCTGCAACGAGCACCGAACACCGAGCAGCAGCAGTTGCAATTAGCTCTCGGGTTAAAAAGTGAAATGTTCTCAACGAAGTGCGGACAAGTAGGTAACGAAAGCAGATAAATGGCAAGAAACAAAAGGGAAAAGCCGGAAAAAAAATGAATGCCCGATGAAAATAAAACACTTTAACGCTTTGGCTTCATAAATCACATGATGAGGACGGTCCCCAAAAAAAATAAAAAATAAAAACGACAACATCACGGGGACATCATGTTCACTCCAACTCAAGAGCCAAAAATGTGCGGCAGGGGGCGAGGGACGAACAGAGACACTTGACTGTCACAACAACAGCGGCCAAGAATATGAGTAACTGCTATATAATAATGTTTGCCAAAAACGAAACTCAGCAGGCTCTCCATTTATCATAAGCGAAATGAAAGGGAAGTGGCAAATGCACTGGAAATAACACCAAGAAACCAGCAAAAAAATTTAAAAAAAATATTAATAAAACAGGAAATAAATAAAATAAGTTAATAAGCCTCTTCTATCATAATAAACATGTCTTAAGAATATACGAGTAATCATAAAGAGATCTTTAAAAATATGAAATAGTAGTTATACCCAAAAAATAAATCATATTTTTTATGTATTATTCTTCGATAAAAATACGTGCAGCTTTTTGAGTATTTCATAAAATAAACCTTAATTTTTTCTTGTGCAGGAAGAGAGCAGCACGGGGGGCAAGTCTGGTTAAAAGGTTCTCCTTGCAGCTGCAGGAAATGGGGTCAGGAAGTCCGTCAAGTGTCGGGGAGAGATTCTCTGCCGCTCTGCTCTTGTTTGCTCTGCCCAAAATGGCTCAATGAACTGTAATTTGAGTCCCCGAGTTCCAAAATTTGCAAAGATACTGCCCGATCCCGCGTCCGTTCTCTCTTTGGGATCTCTTTTCTGCCCCGAAGGTGTTCGAACGATTGCATGCAAGGAAAAAACGCAACAACGCGCACGACATCATCGGAAATACTACAAAATGATCGAAGAACTGATTTCCCTATAATATGTAATAATGATGTATTAATAAATTTAATTAAAATATTTAACAAAATATTTATTCTAAAATTTATAATAAATTAAAAACCCGTAAAAATGCTCAAATAGTGTTTTTAGGTTTACTAGTTACTCACCTCTCCAAAAAACCCTGATCCCAAGGGTATATAAAGATCTTAAATTCTCTTCATTGATCAATTCAAAGAAGAAGCTCTTCCCCCAAAAAAAAAGAGAGACAGAAGGTAGAGACAGAAGGTAGAGACAGAAAGTGCTGTGTGTGCTCCGTGTGGGTGCGTGTGTAATTTAAGACTTTCTCGCTTTAGTAGGTGTGTGCTTCACATGTCGTGTTATTTGTTGGTTCGGGAAATGGGGGCTGGTGAAATGGGGGGCGTGGCAGATGCCAACATCTGGCCAGAGTTGGGTTCTTGGGCTTGAAGGAGTCTTGGCCTGAAAGCGCCGTCCTGGCCAAGCCGGGGCTTAAGTCTCGTCTTACCAATAATATTAAGTAGGTGGTCGCACCTCCAGCTAACAAATTGGGGTTTCAGTTAGGTCAAGAATGAGCAGGTGGTTCTTTGTACCTGTAAAACGAGGGAATTTGCATTTTAAAAACGGATGCGATACCGTTATTAATTTACAAATCAGAAAGGATTATTTTTAAATCCTAGAAGCTGTATTATACCTTCCTTTCTCTTAATATTTGGAGATAAATCAAGAAGAAAAATATTGAAAAATCGATCCCTAACTATTCCTTTATAAAACAAGCCTCCTCTGAATTTCTCCAAATATTTAAAAATTCTCCAAACGGTTTCAGGGTTTCAATTAAAACCAGCAACGTATCGATAACTTCGTTAAACAACTATCGGTCTTCCGCTGCACTCCATTTCACATTTTTCGCGGTACGAAAATGGCCCGGCGAAAAACTCAATGAAAAAAAAGAAGCAAATACAAGAAAAAACCGTAGTGTATGTGTGTGTGTGTGGGAAAACCGTTTGGGAAAATCCGCTGCATGCCCGAGCACTGTGGAAATGGAAAACACAATTAGATGACCTAATAAATATGCACACACGTGACGCGGACCACTGACAGATGAAAAGCGAGAAGAGGAAAAGAGGTTAAAACACTATTTTCGGGTAATGCGAAAAATTTGGCTGGGAATTACCTTGACTCTCGGGGTGTCGTGACTCCGGAATGGCATGATGGTTCGGTTCAGTATAGGACGGAATGGTTTTAGGGATTTGACTCTAAAATAGCCCTGACACTCTCCCGCCAGGGTCCTCGCTTTTGTTTCCCGCATTGTTTCGGGTTTGCCATTTATTGGTCCATTGCTGAAAAACGAGCGTGACTTCCACAGAGAAAATGGCTCTGGTCATGGGAAAGTGTCGCTTGAAGGAAATCCTGATCAGGCCATGTCCAAGAATTGTTTTGGCAATCAACAGGAAAAATGCAATTGATTTGTGCAAAGGGTTTGTCAATGAAATTTATTTACTTTAAAATATTTAAAAAATAATAAATATAAATTGGTAAGTCTTAGAATATTAAAGCTAAATTAATTCCTATAGTACTGGCCTTTATCTCTCCACCAACCGAAGATCGCATCCATTAGCAGATGCTCCACCACGAGAACGACCACCCAGGAGACCCACACGTAACTCCCCCATTTCCAAAACATATATTTCTTGGACTCCCACCAACTGCTTTACATCGTGTGATTCTCACTCTCTCTAATTGGCCCACTTAATGGCGACAGAGACAGGGAAATACAAACATTTTGTCTGGCCGAAAGTCGACGGGATATCTTTTAGGCCGTTTCTCCTCATTCCTTACCTTTTTTTTTGGTAAAAACTAAAGTAAAAGTTCCATTTCAATAATTCTGCTTGTAGAATAATTACCCCGGACAGCGGTGAGACAAGAGCAGAGACAAGACACCCACATGTGGGCCTAGTGTGGCCGCAATTTAATTAGAAAACAAGACGCAAAACGATTAATGGGCAGCGGCGAATGCATTTCGAAAGGAAGAGTTGCACTCGCCACCATAAAAAATACCGAAAAATTTAACTGAGCTGAGCTGGCTGGCCAGGAGAAATGCCAAAACCACATGCGGTTCGGCAATAACAGTAAAAAAGTGTAACATATATTTATCAACCGAAAAGCGACAGCCGAGCAGAGAGCAGAGAGGCAGCAGCAACGGCAGCTAAAAAGCCGAGAAATAAAACACAGAAAGCTCACAAGGAAGTCCAAATCGCACCGAGAGGGGGCATCGCATCCCAACGGGCGCGGTGCGGGTTGGGGAATGTGGGTCAGCCGCAGTCTGGCCTGTCCAAACAAAAACAAAAGCAAAAAACAGAAAATAAAAAAAAAAAAAAATAATAAAGATCGAGCTCGAAACGAAACCGAACTCAACACGCTTCAACATTTTCGATGATGATAAATGAGGCAGATGAACGCCAACGATAAAAAGACACCGCGGAAAGGAAACACACACACACAGCCCAAGAGAACACACAGCAAAAAATGCAGGAGGAAAAAAAAAAAGGAAAATACTGCCGCAATAGCTGTATAAAAAGGAGTTAACTCTGCTGCCGAGGACAGCTCGGAGATTGTACAATGAGTCTAAATGCGAGTTTAAATGGCAGTTGATAAGCATTGAATGGGTTGATCGAACCAAATCGGCTCCAACTTTCAATTACCGAGGGTAGGATGGACAAATAGGAGGGAATACGGAAAGATAAAGTGAATATTCTTCTCGGTACTTGTCGATACATTTTGTGATTTATCTATTAGGGTCAAGACATGAGTACAGATACAAAAAGTATCTAGAAATATTAAAATCAGACTTGGAAATCCAGCAAGAGAAAACTGAATGCGAACTTTAAGAGATATTAATGTCAAGCATTATCGTATTTATATTGTTTATAAAAGATATTACAAATAAGTTAATTGTGCATATTAATAGGATATTTCTATACTAACACTTAAAACTGAAAATCCCACGTCATGGATCTCTTCAACTTAATTCTTATATCCTAGAACAATAATGATTTAAATTTTTTCTTAGCCTTATAATCCACATAAAAACCTCCCAAACCCATTAAGAGTGAAGAGTCCACCCTAGCTTTTAAGAAGCATTTTATCATCGGCTAATAAAAAAGCCTCGGCCATAAATTGCTTAAGCACAAAAACTTCAACAAAAGGAAGCGCCACAAAAAATAAGGCAACAACGAAGTGCAAGAAAAAAGAATTTAGAGCAGATGGCTTATCAGAAACGTCTGAAAAAAGGCCCAAAAAAAAGCGAAAAACTTCGCACAGACTAAGCCTAGTTTTAGAGGCATTGGCCCCAAGTTGGCCCCGCTGATTGTGTCAGAGCGATAACGAGCGGAACTCCGGTCTGTTCCCAGTTCCAAGTACCAAGTTTCCCACTCCCCCGCCATAATATCGCCACCTCCTCCTCTCCCAGTCTCCCTTTGGCGTGTGAAAGCGCAAATTCTGATTATAAGCCCAAGGAGAGAGAACTGACTAGCAGCCGTAATTTATAGACTAGTCCGGGCCGACAAATGTCCCTCTGAATCGCTTTATCAGTGGTGCCAAAGCAGGCGGGAATTTGCAGGCTGAATTTAGGCTAAATTCAGCTGAAATTTAGGCTGAATTTAGGCTGAACTTAGCTGGAATTTAGCCTGGTTTTAATCTGAAGTAGCACTGATCTAAGCCTGAATTAAGCCAGGATTTAGTCTGAGCTAAGTCTGAATTTAGCGTGAATTTAGTTTGAACTTAGCCAGAATTAAGACTTAATTTTGCTTCAATTTAGCCTGAGTTTCGGCTGAATCTAGCCCGTTCTAGCTTAAATAATCCTATATAAGAAAAAGAAACAATGTTCAAGATTATGTCATTTTTAAAAGAATAAATTAATAACTACTTAACAAATACTATTTTCAAGGACGGATCTTTATTACTATTTCTTATAAAACATTTATATTTCATCATCACTTATGTGACCCTATTATCATAATATTTCCCAGCATCACTGGCCACACTATCTGCATCCCCTCAGCACTTTCCGCGCGCTTTTCATTTTCACTTCTCAACATTTTTATGTGTTGCTGCTTTTGTTTTTTTTTTCGCTGTGCCTATTTTTTTCTCATGATAAATTTGCGTGGTTTATCCTGCGGCTAACGGCAAATTATGGTTCTTAAATTCAGTGTGCCAAATGTTTCGGCTCCAAAGCGACAACGACTGTGGTGTTTTGGTAATGTTTGGCTAACACGAAAATGAAAACGGCCATAAAACGGTTTTGTAGGCCGTTTTTCCGTTTGCCATTTTTAGTTGCAGGACTTAACGGAAACAAATTGCCGCATCAATTGCCGCGCTTAGACAGCTGAAGGCAACGCTTAAAAGTGGGAAAAAGTGTTTATATTATTCCGATTAATGTTGAATTCAAGCGAATAATGTTTGGTGAATTTTAAAATTGTTTATATAATTTTTTATTGAAGTAGGAACGGTTTATTATGTGAAACCTTTATATCATTTACCATACAAATAAAGTTAAATAACTTTATTTCGCCTGCTTTATTATTGACCAATTATTATCATAAAAAAGTAGTATTTATGGACTTATAACTACATTTAATACTATTTCCTTCAGTGCACTAAATGACAATCTCTGCGCTCGCATGTGCTTGCATTCTGCCCTTTCGAAAATCCTTTCGCCTAATTGTTTTTTTCTCAGCTTGATGGGCTCACGGTATAATCGAAGCCCAAATCTGAGCGACGGAATGATGCTTCACAAATTGAACTGTGAAAAGCGGTGCCACGCCCCTCGCCGGCCGCCCACTTGACACAACAAAAGTTGGCAACTCCATTCGAAATGGGCCATTAAATCGGAGCGAACGGGCAAATAAAACCGAAACAAAAAAACAAGAGCCAGTGTTGCGCCCACTAACAGAGCTCACAGAATATCAAGCATGGCCCAATATTTATTTATCACACATTTTCCACGAACCGAACGAACGGAGCCAGGTCCTTGCAGTGGCAAAACCTTTCACTTGGCTTCTCCGACTTTTCCGACTGTCCAAGCGAAGACAACCAACACATGCACACTCGTCCGATATTTATTTGTGTTTGTATTAATAGCAGCGTGTTTATAACTTAATAATGGCTCAATAAAATACAAAATCCGCAGCCAGCAGAAAGAGTTTTCCTTTCCTGCTGCAGGCGGAGGCAGAGCTTTTCCAGCATCGGCCAACAGCTCTTTTCTCAGTAATGCCATCTTGGCCATTTTCTTTCATGTTTTTCTATTTTTTTATATCACGAAAAAAGGAGTGTAGCAGCGTCATTTCGGGTTTATTGTAAAATTGAAAACGAACTCTAGGAGGTTCTCGAATCTGTTATCTTTTATTTTATTTATGAGTCTGCAACCGATAACTTCTCCTTGGTATTGATCGAGAAAAGTTTAAAAACAATTTTTGGCTAAAACAATTGCTGGTTAATCTAAAGTTTACCAGTATTTTTAAAGATTTATATTTATAATCTCATATAAAATTTAGTGGCGGCTTTCCTGATTGTTTATTATTTTGTTTTTCTTTCGAAAGTTTGCATATATAGCAGAAATGTATTTTTATTAAATATAATAAAATATGATATTTTAGGGGCGTTTCTTTTTTTTTATGAGTCTGCAACCGATAACTTCTCCCTGGTATTGTTCGAGAAAATTTTAAAAACAATTGCTGGCATCATTTTAATTTAAAGTTACCAAGTATTTTTAAAGATTTATATTTATGATTTCATATAACATTTAGTGGCGGCTTTCCTGATTGTTTATTATTTTGTTTTTCTTTCGAAAGTTTGCATATATATCAGAAATGTATTTTTATTAAATATAATAAAATATGATATTTTAGGGGCGTTTCTTTTATTTATTATTTTGTAAATAAAAGGAAAAAACACGTAGTTTTCAAGTGATTTAATTGTTAAAATAAAATTATTATTTACTCAGCTATCAAGTTTGAAAATGTCAGATTCTTGTGAACATTAAATAAAGCTCCTCTTGGCGATCAAAGCCTGGCAATATCTTTTCCGCACAGTAGTCAACTTTTGGTGTTCAATTCCAGTCGCTCTCTATTTTTTTTTGGACATCTTAAACGTGAGCGTTTTTTTAATGGGGGAGTTAGACGGCGGGAATTAGGAGGGGGAGTGGAGATGTGGGCTGGCCACGGTTTAGAAAGGCTAATGGGGAGTTTAGCTTGTTGTTTTTGGGCTCCGCTTGGCTTTTTTTTCATTGCAAGTTAATCAAATGAATTATTATTACAATAAATAAGCATATTTTGACAGTCGGTTGTTAGCTAAATGGCATATCAACTGCTCGGATTCTGCGGCCGGGAGGGGGCAGGCAGGCAATTGAGATAGCTGTCAGTGTTGGTGGAAATTGAAATGTTGTTTTAAATTAAAGTCGAAGTCCCGGGGCTAATCAGTTGCAGTTGGACTGTAAAAGTTTTTCGAGGCTTTTTTTATTTGTTTTGTATTTCTTTTTGTTTTTTTTTGAGAGCTCATCTAATAACGGTGGGAATTAAGTGAGGGAAATAAAATGAAAGAAAAACTTTGTAGGTCAGAAGTTCTCGGATAATGCTTATTTACTAATGGTTCAATTAAAAAAATAAAGAAGTAAAATTAAAGTATTACGTTATTATTTAAGTAAACATTTAAATATATATATATGTATTTATTTTTAAGATATTATTAATAACACTAATTTAAGCAAAGAAAGCATATAAGTTTCATTTTATCTTCCTTATCCTCATATAAATCAGGTTCAATTAAATAAATTAAATAAATTAAAATAATGCTGAACTATTTGTGCAATCTCTCCCATAAAATTATTCTTTCAAACATAGTTTGGGGCTTCAAATAATTTTCCATAATAGAAGCAGCCCCCACAAAAGTCTGTTATCATATTCCGAAAGACTATCCCCTCATTTTTCATAATTTTCCGCCCCTAGTCCGTACTCCCCAGATTGTCTCCTTGGTTTTCCCTTGTCCACTCCCAGCTGCTTTCCACATGCATTAAGCTTTAATCTTTGACTTTCTAATGCAGTTAGTCTTGCACATCATTACAGCCCCGCGGGGGCGTGGCAGTAGCAGGAGTGGGCGTTGCAGGACCCCTGCCAAAAAGCAACAAAAAGCGACCAAAAAGAGCTTCCTGCTTCCCCACAGCCCACAGATGAATTTATTGTTATTTGCCTGCGACGGCCGACTACTGTCCATAATTTCTCAACAAATCGTCGCTCAGCTGTCACACTAATCTTTTTTTTTTAGCCCCCTATGCGCCCCGCAAACCGGGGAAAATTTACATATTTGCATATGGTTGGGGCTCGGTGTTATGGATTTGTGTTGGGATTTGTTGGGATTGGATTTGGTCTTGGGTTGGGTTCCGTTTCAGTTGCTGTTCGGTTTCTTTGTGGTCAGTGAAGCGCAGCCAAATGGTAAAAAAAATGGTTAATAATGATAATCAAAATCAAAACACACCTAAGAAACCGATTGTGGGAAATTCGCTGTTCAAAGATGGAAAATCTCACACATTGAGATATACAGGCACTTACAGTGGCCGTCATAAATAGTAAGGGAGTTGAGGGAGATAAATAATCTCAGCTATCGAAAATTAAACATTAAAAAAATTATCATATAACTGTGATTTTAATTAAAATTAATAAAGGTAAGCTTATAACTTGTATAAAATAAACATTATACGCATTGTAATAATAATTGTGATACAAAAATTATCAGAAATATAGTATCAAAAACAAAAATGTTTTATTAATTATATCTGCTGAAAATAGAGCTTGAAATAAAAGCTTAAAAATATTCTTGAAAATTCCCCCGCTTAAAGTTTCAACTTCAAACCGACTTAACTTGACTGCAACGCACCTTCTTGCTGATTTGCAATTGCTTATTAACAAGTTGCCAAATGGTTTTACCGCATTTGGCTAATGCCACTTATTGGCTTTAGGTTAGGTCTTTTCATTTTCTTATATGTAATATTTTTTCTCTTTTTTTCATATTTCCAATTGGATGTCAGTGTGGGCCGACGCGTCGTCACGCCCACAATCCCAGTAGCGTTCGATGCAATTTGACAGCAGAAACGGCAGCGAGACCAATGGGAAACTGGAACCCAGTTGGACTGCATCCAAATTGGGAGCCCGCTCCGGTGTCCGGAGCCCGGACCTGACTTGACTCACTTCCCTGGTTCCCTCGCATCGCATTTAAATGGCAGCTTTCATGTCGGATTCTAATTGTTTCGCGGAGGTTACTAGGTGAGGTCTGAGCCGAACACGAAACCCCTGGAGCCCGCTAATTACCACACACACACATCCGATGATGATCCCTCTATACTAAGTTACCTGTCCACCTCCATTGGATATTGGTTATTTGCCAAATTTCCGCACAAAAGTCGAAGAGTTCAACATGGACATAAATCGTGGCGGTGGCGCCATCTGCGGGTGGGAACTGGCACTCGGGAAATATGATCGATTGACGGTTATTAATGATTTATCGATTTTTACGATATTGATCTTTTGCAGAGGTGAAAAACGATGCCAGATTTTTGTATGGGAAAGTGCTAAATATATGAAGAACTAAAAAATGTCGATAATGTTATTATTTATGTATCTGCGAGATATGTGCAATTTTTACTAGGCTTTAAATCTTTCAAGAAATCACTACAAATGTTTAGTAAAATTTCTCTATCTAACCAACCCAGGAAAAAAATCCAGAAATTTTTGTAAGACCTCAATATGATAAGCCCTGCGAATTTATGACTCACTTTCCTTGGCCAAGAGTCATAGCATCCATAAATAGTCAAACATTTAACTTCACACATACCTGCAATGAGACAAAAAATAAAAACCAAGTGTGAGTAAATATGTGTCATTAAAAATGATCTCTTAAGCGCTACAATAAGTGCAAAATAAATTAAAAAATGGAGGGTGCTTCTTATTCGTCTTTGATGGTGGGATAATTGCAAAACAAACAAATAGGTAAATGTGCGAAAAAGGAAGCGGCGATCACATCACACATGCAAATGTGACTGAGGAAATCTTTGGAATTTGCGAGGGCTGATGACGTTGTTTACATTTCAATTGTAAAAAAGTACAAATAAGTTGATGGGCCCGGGACCCGAGAGCCGAGCAAATTGCGCATGCGCAAAGGCCAAAAAAATGCGGGTCAATAAATGCGCAGAGTCGGCAAGCCATTATGCAACCCCTCTTATATTATGTTTTTTTCTTACGCTTTTTGGCCTCCAATCTGTTTACCAGAATGAAGAGGCAGCCAAGGAGGATCCGGCCGGCCGAGCTGTTCATTAATTTCATAAACGCAAAAAGAAATGCAACAATGAAACCGAAACCTATACTTAAAAATAGTTGCCTTCGATCCGATCCCCGTCCCGTCCGTCTTTTGGCCAAAAAGCCTCAGCCTCCTCTTCATAGACAAAAGCCATTCGGCACTCCCCGGAGGAGTGGAGAGGAGTCGCGCTTTCTGGCTTACTGGCTTTCTGGCCTTGGCCAAGGCGTGTGTGATGATGATTATGGCCTAATGGTGGATAGCCTGTTGGCATGCCAGAGCAACAACAGCAACGGCGGATAATAATAACCAAAACAACAAGAGCCGCACTCGAAAAAACCAAGATAAACGGTGGCATAAACTATGGGGAACTTAAAAAAGCTTTGAATTTTCAATCTAAACATTTTCCCCAGTGTATAAATGCTGTAAGTTGGCTGTTTGTTGGTGGCTGCGGTTTCTGCCGCGTTTGAAGCAGCGCGTAAAAAATGGCAAATAATTTTTGCTCTGTGGCTGATTAGTTGAATGCCTGCCTAGGACCCCCAGTCGATGGGATGATAATGACGATGATGCGGTGGGGGGCGGGACAGGCGGCGGGAGCGGGAGCGGGAGCGGGAGATAAGATAGTAAAAGGCGGGAAGACAGCATTGAACTTTTCAGCAATTCAAGGCATCTTTTATGGCCAAAAGACCTATAAAGCAGTGCTTTCAGAAAATAGAATAAATAAAATTATATGCTGCTAATAAATTCTTGCTGTAAGGGTAAGAAATAAACTAAAGTGCGAGAATGATTTATAGATAAATGTCGACATATAGAGTTTTGAGGACATAAACCTTCCATATTATTAGGGTTATTTAATTAAATATAAAAATCATTTAAACTGAACGTATATTCCTCATAAATCTATCTTTTTATAAATGTATGGTAATTCTTCTAGTTTCCTAAAACATTTTCAATAAAAAATGTACCTATTTTTAATACCTACACCCAAAAAAAATCGTCATAGAAACTATACTTTTGTTACGTGAATTCTAAACTCTTGAGTATTACAAATTTCTTAATAAGATGCCTTTTAATTTTATACTACAAAAGTATACATTTTATACTCATCTGCACCAAGACTTCAGAAAAATCACCAACGCGACAAACAGAAAAGCACTAAATTCCAGCTAACGCGATATGTTATCGAATTTTCGATGTAGGTTCGTATAAAAATAATACTCGAAAATACACAATTGAAACTTTGGAGTATAAAAATTATACTTTGTAGTATATATTTGATATTTTGAAGTATAGAATTTATACTAAACCCGTTATACTACTTGAGTATATTTTTAAGACAACGCGTAGAAAGGTTAAACTCTTGTCTTTTTTTTGGGTGTAGACTAAATTAATATTCTTGAAATTATACATCATTTCTCTTATCATTTTTGAAATATTCTACGTAGTACGTTTTTTAAAACTTAACGTTAAATAAATACTAGAAAAATGCATGTATATTTTTATCCTTAGATGAGACTAAAAATGTAAGATACCAATTGAACTGCTTACCTTATTCCTTATTAGTTAATTCTTGTATAGCTCTAAAACATTTTCAAGGTAATGCCATTCAGAATTTAATAAATAATACAAATATTTTTCCAGTAGACTAAAAGCTTTCCAAAAATAGCCGCTGTGCTCATAACTCAGTTGGCGTATCGCCGCCAAAGATCGATTACTTCGGCCCAGAGATCTGCAGTCAGACAAATACAAACGTTTCCACATTCATTTCTTGATTCTTGAGGGTTTTGGTTCTTTTCTTCTTGTTTCTTTCTTTTTATTATTATATTTTTTCCTTTTCCTGACTATTTTGGTTTTTGTGTCTTTTTTTCTGTGGTGGGCGTTTGCTTTTGTCCATTGCAGATCACCCCGTCGTCTCCCCCTTCGCCTTTTGACGCTGACAAATTGTTGGGCATATCAGTTTATAGTTTCTGTTCTCCTTTTCTTTATTATTTGTTTTTTATTTTTTAAGTTCTGTTCTATTCCATTGTCCATGTGTAACAAATGGGTCTGAGGCTGCCGGAGTAAAGCTCGAGAAAAATTGAGGAAAAAAAATGTGAAAATCGAGTAAAAATCACGCCCAAAGCCCAGACTCACACACTGGCAGCGATCTCTGCGTGAGTGTGTGTGTGTGTTGGCTGCACTCAAGGTCGTTTCATTACTCAGCGGCGTCCTTGGATAATTACACACACGCCAAGAGAGACCCCAAGACCACAACAATAATAACGCAGGGGAGAGAGCGGGGCACTTAAGCTTTTACCGCAGCTTCGTTTTTCAATTTTAGTCATCATAAAAAATCGCCAGGCAAAGGCGGCAGACAGAGACGGCCAGCGGTTGGCCGATAGAGACGGGGATAGTCCTGTTCTTCTGTTCTTCGCTCCCCACCTCTCTCTATATATATGTACATATATAGCGTTGTTGCTCCCCCTCGCGATCACTGGTTTTTGCATTTTCTGCAACATTACTTCCTTTTAGGCTTCTAATCGCTGGCTGACTCAACGCCAGGGTACAGTGAAGACTCGAAGAGAAGATTTTTGACAGTCTCATTTTCAGAAAAAAATCTTTTAATAAATTGTTTCACTTAGTTAAATATTTGTAAGTGGAATATTTTATAGTTTTATTCAGATTTCATTTCAAGAAATTAATTTTCTAATATTATTAATAATTCTCGAATGAAGCCTTGTAAAACATCTTGACAGTATTTAGTTTATTGACTCCAGTTTATAAACATTGATATGATTTTTTTTTTCTAATAAATAAATTTGTATAACCCATTCCTAGCTTTCTAAATATTTTAAGTTTCAATAAACATTTAATGTTTGAAGTTCACAGTTAAAGTTTCTTCAAGATTTTTAAATACCTCATAAAGAATTTTGAACTGAAAAAATACAAAAGAATTAAAAGATCTTCCCATCGCTAATATAAATTAATTTCTTGGTATTTTAAAATGTTAAGACCATATATTAAGGCTGAAACTTTTTTTTTAGGCTGAAACTACATATATTTTATTATTTTAAAATTTTAAGATCATATATTAAGGCTGAAACTACATAAAAATTGTTAAGAAATCTTTCCAGTATATATCCTAGCAATAGGCTTATTTTTTATTTTTAGAAATCATTTTGAGGATTGCTGATAAACTTAAGTTCCCTCTCCAGACGGATCACTGTGGCATCTCCCCAACAGCTGGGGCACACGTCGGCCTGTGCATTCGTGCGAAAGTCCGTCCGATGTCTATGGCTTTTTTCTTCCCCCGTTCCCGGTGGCTCCAGCGAATGCTACTCCGATCGCTGGCCGAAGGAGCTAGTTTCTAGTTTTGCGTGCAGTGGAATGGAATTGCGGACCGGGCCTGGGCCCAGACCGCGGCGGGGTTCAATGCACCGGCCGATGATTCTGATTCCGATTCTGAATCTGCAGCAGCATTCCGAGCGGCAGCGCTGCAACTGCGCAGCCGCGTCGTGCATTTTGCCTGCCTCTGGCATTTTATGCAATTTTTTAAGTTTTTTTTTTTCCCCCTACTAAAACCGCCGTCTGCCTTTGTGCTTTTTTCCCCTTGGTCTGTAGCTTTTTTTATTTGCTTTTATCTTGGAGTGAGTGAGCTTGCTGCACTATCCCCTAGCTGGGCATCTCTATTTGGAGGAGGTGTTTATCGGAGGCCAAGAAATACTAGGGTAAGTAGAATCTAATAACTATATTTCGGGATTATTAATTTAATTTTCGGTGATATGATTGCAGAGAAATTAAAGTAATTATTCGATAGCAAAGAGGTTTTTTAACTAGAATTAAAAGAGTGGTTAGAATTTAATTCGAAACTATTTTCTTATAAAACCTTGCAGAATTAGTATTTAATAATAGAAGTTCCATATCAAAAACGCATTATTTGAGCCTAAAACAAATTCATTTATGTTTCTTCTGTCCAACTGGGGATCCCCCATCTTCCTTAACTTAATAAATCTGAATTTTTGGGACCTTAAGCTTGAGAGATCAGACAGCAGCTGTGCTACACTTCTTCGGTTCTTGCCCTTGCCCCTTTTTGTTTTATTTTAATTTTTTTTCTCTTTGGTCTTGGCCATTGTTAGCGATAACAATAAAATGTGGGTGGGTTGAACTTGGACCTCTGCTCCTCTTTCTTCTTTCCCCTCTCCCCCCGACCATTTGCCCCTCTCCGACAAGCCATAATTATGGGCACATGGCAATGGCTCTCCTACAGACGAATTACTTTCAAAACAAAACTTGAAATTGCACAACTTTTAGATGACCAAAGCCCCGAAGAATCAGAAGAATCGCAGGAGAGGCAACACAAAAAGAATCAACTGCAAGACGATAAAGAAGACGCAGAAGACGACGCAGAGGAGGCAGAGGAGGAACAAGAAGCTAAGGCCAAGAAGAAGAAAAGGCTAAAGAAGTCCGAAGCCAAAGCCGGGATTATTCAAGCGGAGCAAACGCCAATGGGCAGCTGGCTCTCGTTCCTCTTTGGGAGGAAAAAGCAGAACAAACGGCAGTTTTACGTCGCCGGAAGCCAGGCTAAAAACAAAACAACAAAAATAAATAATAAATAAATAAAAGTAGGAGAATGTAGGAGAGGCACCGGGAACGGCAGAAGAAAAGAGCCCAGTGGCTACAGGAAAACCCCACGTTAAATGCATTTATTTATAGCACTTCTGACCACTCTATAACTTCCTTATGTTTGTGTAAACAAAGAAATCATTCCTCTCCTATTTATTTGCCCCGAATGGAAGCAATTGCGAGTAGAATGAAAGAAGTATCTAAATATGATGCAGGAGGCAGAAAGCAGGTGTCTTTGAACAGGTAAATGTGGGTAGATCGGTAGCAGTTGACGCAATTAAGCAACTTTGGAGAGTGTATTTAATTCCTGTTAATCAAAATATTAAGTAATAAATTTAATGCATTATTTCCACATGTAATATATTATATTAAACTCAAAGGGAATTACCTTAAAATAATTGTAATACCTTACTACACATTATTATATTATATTACATTATATATTATATTTTTAGCCTCGTCCTTACATGTCTGGCAGCTGTTATAAGTACACGAATATCTATCGATATTAACCCCAATCGTGTTGCTAATATAATTTCTTACTCCTTCCTGAAAATTGCCCCGAAGTGATTTTATTCCCTGTAATGTGAGGCAACTGCAATCTGATTTCATTACCGAGTCCAAGCAATTTCCCAAAGGAACACCTGCTGGAGGAGCATTCACTCCTCCATCCACCCATCCACCCATCCATCCATCCAGTTTGGATGGAGCAGACATAGACCCACGGACCTCGGGACGCCTGTGCGTTGCTTTGGCCTTTCCCTTTGGCATCATTATGCCCATTTAATTATACCTTTTTGCGAGAACAACAATTTCCGAATAAATCACTCAATCAAAATAGAGAAAAGCGAATGCCAGACGGACTCAGCACATGACAGGACAGTTTCCCACAAATCGCTCACAGTGCGCAGCTCACAGGAAAGCGAAGAAGCCGGGCCTCCAGACCACATAAATACATCAAATGTCAAAAAAGCGAACTTGGCCCGCAGCCCCGGCAGCCAGCCAACTCCGAGAAGTTAGGAGCTCCGCAGACTCCGACAGGAACGGAGGAGCGTCTTTTGGGGGCTGGCCACATTAAATAGCAAACAATAAATTAATATGCCGTAAGTTAATAATTACAAGTCGAGATTCTTCCCGGCTACTGGAAGACCTCCTTCGCCTCCTTATCGCCATCGCCAGCATCATCATCTGTTTGTCTATCTCTCTGTAATGCCAGGCACCGACCATTGCTGGCTGGTGCCTGGCGCCCCCAAGGAATCTCATTAAATGGGGCTCGATCTTGGGCTGAATGTGTTTGCTTTGACTGGGTTGGGATTCCTAACTAAGATCAAAGATAAAGATGAAATATAATGGGTTGGGTTTTTGTTAAACAATTTATACACTTATCAAGAAATATTTCAAAATAATTTTAAATAAATATAAATTTAATATTCATTTAGGGAGAATATGCGGAGCTAATTTAATCAGTATATCATTTTATTAATAACTATTTTCATAGCACAATAAAATCTGTAAATTATTATGGCCTCCAAAAAATTTATAATTTGATAAAGTCTTTTAAAATAATAATTAATTTTAACAAGTCTTTAGTTTTACTAAATGATACTCTGCTATTTACCATCAACAATCACTAGAACATTTTTTTAATTTAAATCTCATTTGGCTTTATAGATACTAGATACCCCAAGAATACATTTCCATTTGCAATAAACCCAAATAAAGTTATATTACCATTCCTATTTTATCTTTTTATCCACCATTTCCCGGCCACTTATTAACGACCTTTGCACAGCCTCTCTTAGCGTTAATTAATTTGGCAACAGTTCAACAAAAGTTTACATAACATCAACGGAAACCGTTAGTGCAACAACAGCAGCATCAGCAGCAGCAACTTGCTAGACAACACACTCATCATTTTCTGCGGAAAACCCCACAGAACGAATGTTGAATCTTTCTCCCTCTCAGCCTCAACTCTTCGCAACAAGCTGACAAACATTCCAGGCAAACGCAAACAAACAACAAAAAAACGTTTCTTTATTTGCCAAATGCATCGAACATTTTCAATCCCTCGGATGCAGACTTGGGCGAGGAAACGGAGAAGATGCGATACTAGAGGAACCTCTTGTTGGGTCATTTGTCAACATTTGCATGGAGTATCAAATGTCGGCAATGAAGGGGGAAATATTAAGCCATCCCAGTAGTAACCATGACAAATGTTATACAATCAAAACATCGCCGGGGAAGGAGCTAAGGAGACTTGAAAGGAATTTCAAAGGAATCAAAATCACATTGTCATTGGAGGAAAATGTAATAAAAGAAGCTTTATAACGATTGCTCTTGGGGATATTCTACAATTTATTAGATGGAAAAATTATATATTCTATGAAAAATAAGATTTATTCAAGGTTTAACTAGTGAAAATTAATATTAAAATAATTAAGTTCGTCTTTCGAAGACCAAACCAAAAAGGACCATCTTAGAAAATGAAAAATCTCATCTACGACATGCAGTGAGAATTTATATTAAACACTGAAGTTTTATATAAAGAAAGGATACAAAATCTAATAAAAAACGTAAACGTCTGAAGATTTTAACAAAGTTGTAACAACTCAGACTTTATACGACCATAACCGTTAATAAGTCTCATTTTATTTGCTTCCCTCCCAGCGTAAAACTCAATTAAAGTCCAATTCCCGAGTAGGAAGGAAAGGAGAAATCTTCTAAAAGAATGGAAGTGATAGAGCCATCAACAAATCAAGCACTTGGAATGACTTAATAACATCAGGAATCATCAAGAATCAGCCAAATAAATGAGACGAATGAGACGAGACTCGGGCGGAGCTGGAGCTGCGATCCCCAAGATAGCCAAATGACTTAATGCGAGTGGAACTGTAAAAAGTTCCACTCGCACATGCAACATGTGTGAACCCGCATAAGCCGGAGGAGTGGGGGCCTGAATAAAACGCAGAACGAATGAGGGAAAAAAAAGCGGGCAACTAAAATCTCGATCTAGATCAGGAAGGAAATCAAGAGTCGTTATAATTGATTAACTGCAACAGAGTGCAGCGACGGAGAAGAGCGCGAAAAGAGGCGGCCGTAAAGAGAGCCATAAAATGCAGATGAAGAAGAAACCCGAAGCAGGAAGACTTTATTTCTTTCCTTGTAACCCCGCGAAGAGCAGAAGAATCAGAGACATTGGGCAGTCGTCGTCGTCACGCATGCGCGCCGACTGTTGCCGTCTCCATCTCTCTGCCCGAAGATTTGCTATTTTCGGATGCTGCCAGAAAGGGAAAACAACCGTTGAGCGTTGCGGCGGCGCATCGTTAGAGAAGACCAGCTTCAACGCATTACGGTAAAAGCACACGCCATCCCGTTCTAGCCCAGGCGATTAGATTGCCTTCGACAGATACTTGGTCACACTGGGAAATTAAATTCTTCGCGAAATATGAATTCTACAATTTATAGAAAATCACTAGTACAAAAACTAAAGCAAATAGGAATCTTAATACAAATATTTATATTTTCAAAATGTAAAAATTAATTCGAATTTATGATTTCAAGTATAAAATCTATACTTGCAGACTCTGGCCCCTCTTTTAATTCCCAGTGCAGTTAGTTGGGAGATAACTTGGCCGCTGGCAGAGGTCATAAAGAGCGGGAGCGGGATCGCCGAGTCCAGCTAGACTGACAGATGCGTGCAAGTTGGCCATAAAAGAGCCCCAACGAGCTGAGGAATCGAATCGAGCCGTGGAAATAATTTAGCTGACACAAGTCCGGTGCGCGCTGTCCAGTGTTCACTGTCCACCGACCATAGACCACGATCCACGGTGGTGTCCAGTCAAGTGTCCACTGTCCACAGTCTAGTGTCCAGTGCTGGTCTTCGTCGACGTTGTCGTCTTAAGGAAATGCATTAAATGAGAATCGGCCAGACTCCGTCGGTCCAAGAAAAGCAGGGGGGCGGGGGCTTAAGTTTGTAATTTTACAGTTAGAATCGTCGGTAGCCGACGGGCAGAGGGAATTTGCTAGGGAAGGAGCGACAGACGGCGACTACTGGTCAATAAAATCAATCGAATCGAGTGGAAACTCCAGCCATCGTCGGTACAAAGCACAACCGTTCGATAGTAGTTATGGGTCTGAGAAGTCTAGATAAAAACATTAAGAATTGGATTAGGATATGACTCGAATTATTTCTTGCATAATGTTCCTAAGATATCACAGAGTATGCAATTAATGAAATTATTATAGAAAATAGCTCCACTTTGCTTGGCAAATTAACCAAAATATTTCCCCATTGCATTTGCCGATCTAGTAAGTAAACAAAGGCTAAAACAAAGCAGAATCGAGACCAGAAGAATTTATCGAGTGACCGGCTGGAATTGAATCCTAATTAGGACAGATTTAGAAAGGTAGATAAATATTATAAAGCTATCAGCGGCAGAGAAGTACCCCATCCACGAGGGAATGTATGCCAATCTATGACCATATTTTTTATAGATTTCCATAATAAATCTCTGCAGTCAATTGGCCAAGACCCCAGTCGGACTGAGAAGAGCGAGGAGTTGCAGGGAACCTAAAAATCTGTCCATGACCTTCTTTGGACCGAGATGTAGAGTGAAGTGCGGAAAGTTCTGGAGAAAGAGAGCGGGGCGGGGACTTGGGCACGACTTTGAACTTGCTTCGGATTTGGTTTTGGTTTTGGTTTCGGTTTTGGATTTGGATTTTGCCTCGGTTTTTTGGGATCTGCATGAGGGACAAATTGTGCCCAGCATTTGGCATGCAAAATGCGATCTTGACTGACTCGCTCGCGACTCTCTAAATTTCAAATTATATGCTGGCCTGGCCGGATCGTGTTGGGGAAAACCTCAGAGCTTTTCTTTCACTTTGTCGTCGTCCAGGAGGTAGGTAGGTAGGTAGGTAGGTAGGTTCCTGTCCCTTTCCATTGGCTTCCCATGTCCAACCGAATGAAATAGAAAGAAGATGATCTTCTGCGGCCTGGCTAAGGCCTTTCTAGGTCGACTTTGGCCAGCGATTAGTGGCTAGAAACAATTTCATCCTCTTTCTCCGGCATCATTCCATTTTATTTTTGTTTATAATCAAAAGTAAAATGATTGCGATTTCGTGTTTTGGGTTTTGGGTAATCTCTTTTTCTTTCCAGAGGGTTTTGTCTTTCTTTCTAGGAAGATGACCCAGTTGCTTGCATTTTACCATTTCTCATCTTGCGGTGATGAAAGTTTGGAAATCATCATGAGTAGGGGTGATCCCCTTCGGTAATTACTTAAATTTTAAAAAATGCCTACAATGTGAAATTTTATATGTTGTTTAAGTTATTCCTTACTTGGCTGTTAATTACATTAAACATATCAAGATCGTATAAACTCTGATAATTTCTCTCGTATATATTATACACTGACTTAGTTGATTTTTATTACATAAAAACTGCATCTTAATTACTTAAATTACCGTTTGAGAATTATCTCATTTCAGAACACCTCACGCAATCCCACTACCACACCCATAAAAACACATTTCCCCGAAACCGCAAAAGCCTAAGATTTATATTCATGTAACCGCAAAGGCTTAAATAAACACGACAATGTCGACCACGTATAACGTTGCGTATGAGTAATGTCAACAACAATCAAACACTTTTTCTGTTACCGCAATGAGTCAAAGTCTATGACAAATTATTGATTTTGCAATTTAGAAATTTTTAATTGTCACTGACCACATAAGGTGGAAAATCTTTATTTATGTGTAGCTTTAAGAATGAATGGTTTTCTTTAAGAAGTATGAATTGCGACTGATAATAAAAAAAACCTTTTAATTCTATTTTAGCCCCCTATACTAAACATTTATTTAATTAATTTTTAGTCTTTGGACTACCTTAAAATTAAAAATAAGCTTACAGATTAATTAACTAAAATGTAAAAATATTAGATAGGTAGAAGATTTAAAAGCGAAGGTTAAAAAAACAAAATTACACAGTGTATGTTTATTAAAAAATACCCTGAAATGAGTTCTGAGTGTTAATAAAATTATTATGTAGTTATTTTAATTATACAAATTAAAAGCAGTTTAGTTTATTGAAATACAATATAGGACAATTTAAATTTAAATATTATTATATACATATGTATAGATATTTTGTTTTTGTTTATCATTAAATGGTATTGATGTTTGTAAATGCAATAATATTGAAAATGTTATAAACATTTTAACAAAGTCAAATTGACCTTAAAAAAAATTTCTTTACATCAACTAATAAATAAATGTTGTTAGTATTAAGTTAAAGTAAATTAAAATAAGTAATATATTCTACCTTGTTTGGCTATCAGAGCAGCTCGTCTTTGTAGGCGATACATCTCGTTGCTGGTCTCTACTGAGAGTATTCTCTTGAAAACTTCACTTGGATTGGGTTGCAAAAACTTCACAAAACCGAACAGTTCATTGTTGAAAACTTGTATTGTTTATCGCCGGCTATTTATACAACTATTCTTAACCACTTTCAGCTACACCCGCGCCACAGTCAAGTGTGTGTTGCAAAAAAATCAGAGTTTCGGTTATCTGTTTCTGGTTTCTGGACAATATTCCGAAGTCTGCTGGCTGCTGAAAATCGAGTAACGAACGCCGCTTGAGACCGCTTGGACCGCTTGAGATGACGTGCAAAATTGAACTGAACTGAAAATTGAACTTCCTGCTGCCGAGGCTTGCGAAAAAAAGACTAGCAGCAGATCGTGGAACGAGCAGAAGAAGGAGCGGAGTGGAGAATGGCGAAAAATGTTATATCTCGAGATCGAAGAGGCGAAAACCTCGTGTAGGAGTCTGCGAATCCCGAGAATCGAGAATTGAGAATCGACAAGCGAGCGGAGCGGAGCAACTGCAACTTGTTTGGCGATCTCCGCTCTCGTTGAGAGAACTTTTTGCAGCGAACGAGATGGGGGGAAAAAGCGCAGCAAAAAATAGCCAAGATCTTCAACGAGGCATAAGGTAAACAAAACTGGCTAAAAGCAACAAAAACCGAATGCAGAACCGCCAGAGAGAAATAGTGGGGAGGCTGGGAAGGCTGGGAAGGGGCCCCCACGAAGAACTCGTTTCCATTGTCCATAGTTGGCGTTGTACGGCGATCCGGCATTACAATACTCGTATCTCCGGAGCTAAGAGCCCCCCGAAAGAGAGGGAGCTAAGAGAGTCGGTTCGAAGCGAACCTGCTGCCCAAGCAGCTCGACTCGAACAGGTTGGACCTGCAACGACTTGGCAGTGAACTTGGAGCGAGGTTGTCGCGATCTTGAAAAGTCTATCAAGGGATTTAGGTAAGCGAACTTTTTGATACGTCAAATCTTAGAAAGATTTTTAATAAGATTTTTTAAATTAATTAAAGACAAGCCAGATTAGGATATGAAATCATTTAGATAATATATAAAAAACCGATAAATCCAGTATATATTTTTTTATTAGTATTAAAATGATTAAGAAACTTATTTCCTCTTTATTTTTAACCCATATGATAACATACTTTGTTATTATAATCCATCTTTAGTGGAAAAATGTCAGATGAAACTTTAGCTTTTGACATTTAATACAAATTAATTTGTTTAGTCTTTCAAAAGCCTGACCTTGTTATGTGGCTGATCTTCTTGTGATTGATCTTCATGCTACTGACATTTAACGTTAATATGCGAAAATCAATCAGTAACCACTATGTTAATGATTTGTTAACTACCCGTATCTTCTTAACAAACTAACTAATCTCTTAGCCATCAAAGTGCACTTGAAATAGTATTTATTAATCTACAAAGTAATCGCAGAACAGCTTCCTTTAACGAGCTTTAAATCGAAAGCCCTCAACTATTTTATCCACTAATAAGTAATAGCCATAAAGTGGTTCCTGAGCAAAACGCTCAAGGATCCGCTCTCAGTAGGCAATAACTACCGTGTAAATACCTTCGGCCTGCGATGACAATTTCAATCCAATAAAAAGTAACTAAAAGTTGACACATAAAACGAGATAAGAGGCGCTTTTGGATGGTATTCGAAATCAATAATCAGATCGTTGGGCGTTGCGTGTAAACGAGCCATCGAATGTCGTTAAAATTAGCCCTCTCTGGCCCTTCTCTCGCCAAAGGCGGTCGTAAAAGTGAAGAAACCGAGGCGATCCTCGGGGCAAATGTGCCATAAGCCATAAACCGAGATTTGATAGTTGCATTAACCAATAAAAATTGATACTGACTGGAGAACATTTACCCATTTTTAGTGCCCTTCGAATGTGGCAACAAAGTTGGGGGGGCTTGACAACTCAACCAAAATACACAAAATCTGGCAGAACACGAACTCCCAAAATAGTTAACAGAACGAGCGTGGAAAAAAAGCTATAAAGCGTGAGAACACATATTCATAGGTAAATTGAGATCTCTATCTAATCCATCGAGTTGTAAATCTTCTTCGGTTCGAATCACGGAGGCCAAAAAACACAGGTTTGGCATGTAAATTTGTTTTTTTTCCACCCGCCCGTCTGGCTACCAAAAAAATCAAATATTTTGTCAGTAGAGGGGCAAAATAAATTGCTTTGGCTGCAAACTTTGACCCAATTCGGTTACGGACTAAGGGATATATGCGTGGCGATATCTGCAGAGTCAGTGCCAGTTCGTAACGAGTTTCATTTGTTTTTTCCAAGTTTGTTGAACCTGATTAGGTTTTTCGGTAGGGGGCGTTACTTTGGCTGATCTTAGGCTAAAGATTTTGTATGTTTTTCTTTTTCTTTTTTTTTGCAGTCTGAAACAAGGGAGCTTTATTAGCTTTGTGTTGGATTTTACGCCTATAAGGTTGCGAATAGCAAATATATTTGTATCTGTCTTTACTTAATTTTTGGGGACTGAAAAAATGTTCCTGGCAGACTGTAAACTTGTGTAGAATTTATAGAAGAATTTGTAGAAAACCAATTTAGCCAATTTAATTTTAGAGTTCTAATTATTTTTCAGCTCATTTTCTTTTTGCAATTATTTTTATAATCAAATTTTAAGTAAGTAAACTCTCTTTTTAATTTGATTCCCCCTTAATATTATATTTATTAGAGTACATTTCGTTGCCTAAAAATGATTATTTATTCCCTTAATTTAATCTCTATTGAAATGACCCAAAATATATATTCTTGATTCAAGAAACTCATTTGCTCAAGTGCCCTGACAAATTGTCGCCAAAATGTCGGCGCGATAATCAAAATGTAATCTACTTATTATCCCCCTATATCTTATGGGACCATTCTTTATTACATAACATAATTCAGCCAATTTCAAGAGTCAACAGTTTGCCTTGTGCCAATTGCCACTCGACTTGAAGTGGAATGGACCGCAAAAAGTACTTAATATATATATGGAATACTTGGATATCTACCTCGATGGTCATAGAAAAAACATTTCACGAATTTTTTGTAGCATATTTTTGAAAATGAGAGGGGGAAAAAAGAGAAGAAGAAGTTGGACAAAGGGGAAACAAAACCGAAAACCCCAAAGAAAACCAAACAAAAGAAAGCTTCGCGCGGGCCGCAGACGAGACTTTTGTGTGCGAGTAAGTGCGATCCCATCTATTGAGTACAAAATCTACTTATTTTCGCATACAAAAATCATTAAATGCGATCATTGAACTGCGATTTCGGCGGAGAAATATATATACAAAAAATATGCGGAGCGGGAATGAGTGAAAGAGTCACGCAGTAAACATTAGCCAACATCATCGCTTAAAAATACAAACATTATGGAATCTCGGGGTGGAAAAGATTAGCCAGCGAATCAATAAGAGGGAAATTAATCAAAAGAGTTTGCTCAAATTTGTCACACAATTAAAATAAATTATTTAAGATTCTTCCCAATCATTAATTTCAATTTATAAGCCGCCAAAATGAAGCAGCGACGAAGCATTTCAATTGGCATTTAATTGCGTTGAGAGGTTAAAGAATTCATTGGCGACAGCCGCCAAACAATCGATACAATTTCGATTCCACTTCTACTTCCAATTTCAATTTCGTTTTCGTTTTTGCTTTTTGTTTTGGAATGCCTAAAGCATTCTGGCCTTCAGCACTCATTGAGATCTCGTTCACTCTACTTTATTCACTTTATTTACTTTATTTGCTCATTTATTTCGATATTTATTGTGATTATTATTGAATTTCCATTTTGGGATTTTGTTCTTTTCGCTGTCCGCTTGGTGAGTTCTAGGCCTCAAAGAGTTCAATGGTTTAATTAGAGTTGATAAATGAATAATTAATTGATTTTCATGGTCAATGAATATTTCTGGTATGGTGGAAGAAAGTATTTATTAAAGGGTTTAATTAGATTGAGGCAATTTTAAACTTTAATTATTTTTCAATAAATTATGTCGTAATAATGTTTGTTAAAGTTTAGGAGAGTAAAACATTATTGACTCATCCTAGAAGCCTAGAAGCCACTTTCTTCCACGATCAATGTCTTGACTACTGTCTTCCCAACTTCTAAAGTCCCATCTCCCATCAGTTCAGTTGTCAATTCTTCTGGTTTCCTGACTCTTATCAGCTTATATTTTGCTCAGCCGTCAACTTCTTGTCCACTGTCATTACGGAGATCGTTCGCCGCTTCTTAATTTCCAGATATTCTTCATATTATTATGGGCAATGATCGTGTCTAAATGAAATCTATTTTTTCGTAGTCAGGCTTGCTTTTTTCTTGTTCGCCCCATCGACTCATTCATGGCTAATTTGGCATTGGCCAGAAGACGGCAGTAAAGCCTCGTTAATGCGATTACATTACAGGTCTTGGCCCCGGCTCCTCCGCTGCCTCCGCCAATGGGCCCGGACAAAGAGCCGCCTAATACGAGGTCCAGCTAATAATAAAAAGTGAAAAAGAAAAAATGATTCAAAGCTGCCAGAGAGACAAGTCGGTGACCACAAATAAATATGTGCACAAAAGGTTTTTGTACCTTAAAGTTAGCCGAGAAATTTCTAATGTCAATGAACGTTACGTAATTTCAATTAGGTTTTTTGGTTAGTGAGACAGAAACAGATTGTTCGGGGGAAACAGTGTTTTCATCTCGGAAATGATGAGAATGAAATTGCATTTAATATTTTCTGAGGCGAATGTAATTAGGAAGCGAAAGGAGAGTAAAACGAACTAATGACTTTGGAGGTCATCAGACTTACCCCCAGCCTGTGATATATGTTTGTACAAACGGATAAAGCATAATGCTCTCCGAAAGCGATTCTTAGCTCACCTGAAATGAAAGAGAAAGATGGGAAAAAGGTGTTAGAAAAATACCAGGAATTTGTAAAATACATTTATAGTTTAAAGTTATTATTTGTATTATTATTTTCATGTTTATTAGGAATATTTAAGAAGCTGCTTACAGGAACTCTCATTAAATCTTTAATAAATAGTTTATCGTAGAAAGATCTAATCTTCTAATACTCTTCTTATTTTATCTATATCTTTTTACATTTTATTTTTTGCTTATTTATATGATAAACTCCTAATCTGATTCACTTTCGGTTTCCTTTATCTGCCATGCGTCGCAAGTCACAAACGATTATCTCACAAAGTGCTTGGACATAATTGACTGATTTTTTAAGTAACCAATTTTGTTATGAAAAAATGTTTGAATATTTTTTTGTTATGTCTTTTTGTTAGCCATCATAATTCGCTGTGACAGCAGCGGGCATAACTCTTTTTTTGGCCTAATCTCAGGCCACTCGCGGGGTAAAAATAAGACAACGGAATGAGATATACGGAAAATAATTTATAGTTCAAGTTGTAGTTGTCGGCTTATATAAATGGGAAATTAATTGCTTAATTTAGTGGAATGGATTGCGAGAGTTTACACAAAAGGCAGCGAATGGAAATCTCGGGGTCTGGGGCCCAGTTGGTCGCCTGACAGTTTTATCACATTATTAATAAGAAGTTGAGCCACGCCACGGCTCTTGGCCGATACCAGGAATAGGTCTTTATTTGCGAGATTTTCTGCTGTTCCCTTGGATCTGTGTTTATATACATATGTATATGTTGGTGGTAGTGCGGATCGGATCCACGTTCTCTGGATTCTGTGTGCGCATCTGTCAAGTTTTCCACGCCCTCGTCTGGTCCTAAACTGTCAACGTGGCCATAATTCATAATAAAGCGGCAACGGCGCCGTCGATTCTTGTCGCCCTTGTTCCTGTTGTTGTTTTAGCCTACGCTAAAACGCTGGCTGAAAGTCCACAACAACGCGGTAAATACACAAAACACAGAACACCGAACACTGAACACTGAACACCGAACGGACACAACTCCACTCAGTCAAGTCAACAAATGGCATTTTGCAAACAGTTTGCAAAAATGGAAGGGAAACCTTGTCCGTTGCCACGGGAAACCGAAGCTGCATTGCTCTGGGAAAATTCTTAGAACAACATGCCACTTGGAAATCATTTATATTCTCAGTGATGACAGCCAAATCTTATATAAATTTATATTCATTTTTACATGAGTATTCTAGGGCGACACAAATAAAATTAAATTATATTTTACATGAGATTTAATGTCTAAATGAAGTTATATAATCATATATAAATTAAACTGATTAATTAAAAAATGGCTTCATAAATACAAAGTTTCTTTGAAAATAATAATATTCATTTATAAATAAATAAAATACATTAAATTTTAATATTGTAGTAAACCTCGTTTTCATGTACCGAAAACTCCATCCAAGAAACCTATTTCAGAAACTACAAATATCCCAAGAAAACCCCATAAACTCCAACAAACCAAAGAGTAACCATTCAGTGCCCACAATATCGGTAGGGTTGCCTGATATTGTTTTCATTGCTATATGAAAGCCATATATACAGAATATACATATATATCCAAGAGGCTAGGTGTAGCTGGTTTATATTTGCTGCCTTTTGTTATCGCCCAACGTCCGCGGATCGAGGAACGCCAACAAATTGTTGATTCGTTGACTCAGCCCTGTGTGCAAATTTCGTTCCATGCAGTTTCGCAGGGAAAAAAATGCCCTCAAATGAATACGAGATTTATAGTCAGCATTGGCTTAGATAAAGAGTCAATAAAACCGAATTGGTTTTAAATTGTATATTTTTTTGTATAAAAAAATAACGAAGGAAAGAAATATTGCCAAGGATTGGTATCTATAAATTATAAGAATTGGAACGAAAATGCAGTCATTTTTTGACATAGAATAAGAAAATAAAGAATACATTTTGAAAAAAACTTAAAAAGCTTCTTATTATTATTTTTACCAAACTATAAATTATAAGAATTGGAACGAAAATTCAGTCATTTTTTGACATCGAATATTTATTCTTTGTTTATTCTTTTTATTTTTAACAATATTTAATAATAGAATGAGATAATTAATAGTTGAAAATAACTATAAAGGGTTTTCAATTTAATGTAGAACTAAATTCGCTTTCAAATACGAATATAAATAAATCAATTTTAAAATATTGAACTGCCGCTTGTAATCTGTATAAGTCTAGGTCGAATTATATTTAATGATTAAATATTTGGGCTTTATTTTTTTACTTATAAGGTCTTCTTTTAAATATATAAATTTTAATTTAAATAATACATACATCTTAGAAAAAATATAATGGTTCCATAGACTTTTCCTGTAATAAATACGACGACAAATAAAATAATTTGCTTTGCTAATTGATACACCAAGGCCTGTATATCCCGGTCTCGAATTCCCATCCCATCCAGCAACTATTTCCTCCATTCGCTTTCCATCCACGGATCTTATTAAAGATATTTGCTGTTCCTGCTGCCGCTGCTGCTGCGGCTGCGACTGCGGCTGCTGCCCCATTAGAGATTCGCGCTGGTCAATAATAAATTCAGAATGCTGGAAAACATTTCGCAGTGCCATATCAATGGCCAACTGTCTTGTTGGAGATGCAGGCAGCAGCAGCATCGAGGGAAGAAGAAATGCAATTACAAATAATATGCAACTTGGTCGTTTATCTTTATCTTATTTATGAAAACGACAACAAACCGACAAATGCAATTTATGTGTTTGTTGCTGCTCAATGCAAAAAGGGCAGCGGCGGCGGTGGCGGTGGCGGCTGTAGAAGCGGCGACGAAGTGCAAGTATTTCAAGGCAGCTGCATCACATAATGCTGCATAATGGACAATGAACCGGAGGGATATGCCATAGTACTTACTCCCCAAAAAAGCAAAAAAGGAAAAAAAAAAAAGAAATGAAAAGCGTTGCCCAACTCGCAGGAAGAAGTGGCAACAATTGCCGGGCATTAGAGATACAGATAGACGGCGAAACGAAAACAAAGAAAATAAATAAATAAAAACAAAAGAATGCGAAGCGATTTGTTGAAAGTGTGGAAGTGCTTGCACTGTGGAGTCCTTGTAAAAATACAAATCATTACAAAAGACTAGAAAGAAATGCTACAAAATTAAATACAATTTAATTAATTATAAACTCATAAACTGAAGACAAAAGAAGTGATCCATTGAATTCCAAAAATGTATCAGTAAAGAAGGTATTTAATGTATGTTTATTTTGTATAATGAACAATAATGAATTAAAAGTTAAAAGTTAGAGTTAATTTGTATCCCTTAAGTGTTATGTTTTCCAACTCGAATTATAAAAGTTTTGTTATCTAGAAATTATTCTTAATCAAAACCTGCAACTAATACTTCCTAAAGCCCTTTTTCCACCCACTGTCCTGCCAGTAAAGTCAGTGGCACTGGCCGGATCCGTAGTGCATCATCGAGTGGCATTGAGATTGGGGAATTGGGGACTGTGGATGGTGGATTTGCGCGGAGCACTCTGCTCCTTTGCCAAGGCTACAAAACAGAGTGAAAAAGTGTGACTCTAGCCGAGCATTTGGAGGTAGGGTTGGGCCCCCAAAAACCTGGAAGTAGGAAGTGAGAGCTAAACAAGAAAAAATGAGCTAGGTAAAAAATGAGAAAAATCCCTTTTGGGTAGAAGGACCCCCCAACCGCTCCCACTCCCTCGATCACTCAGAGAAAATATAACTCTTCAATGAATCAAAATTATAAATTAATTGGTAATTATGACTTAACTATATCTCAGATATTTTCAAGAAACCGAAAACATTTCCTCGTTTAAAATATCTATGTATATTCTTATCAATGATAAGAACGTTGTGATATATTTTTTAATATTTTTCAAAGTGCAGGCGAACGGCAAAGCGGCGCGGAGCACGCAAAAAATCAACAAAAATAAATCGCGCTTTATGGTCGCAATGGTGGAGCAGCAGGCACAGCAGCAGCAGCAGCAGCAGCAACTTGCAACTTGCGACTTGCAACAAATATTGCGTTTAATAAGCGCACAGCACAGCCCGCGTAGGGCCAGAAACAAAGGCCATGGGCTTAGGCCCAACCTGTTGCCACTCGCAGGGAGGGATTGGGCCGGGCTTTGGCCCCGGCTCTTAGCCTGAATCTGGCTGCGGACTCCGGAGCAGCAGCATCTTCTATTGATAGTCAATGACATTTGGTGTTTGGCTTGTGGCAGCGGCAAGTTGCACTGCAGCCAGCCGAGCCAACTCGTCGAGAGTTGGCCATAAAAAACAGGCAACGCCGCCGCGCCGGGGCAAAAGCTTCTTTGTTGCTGCTGCTGCTGCTGCTTCTACTGCTGCCGTGACTGCCATTGAAATCCTATAAAAATGTTATCTTAATGGTTTTTATGTTAGCGAAAGCCATTAAAACAACAAAAGCCCTGGACGGGGACTCTGCAGCTTTGCCACATGCAACAGGCAACGGGCAACGTGCAACGTGCAACTGGCAACCGGCAACAGGCGATGTTGCCGCTGCCTTCCTGCAAATAAAGTAGGATTTTACTCAATTGTACGATTGATCAGCAGCTGGAAGGAGGAAAAAAAAATAGCAAAGGGAAGAGCGAGTGGAAAAGGAAAAGCGGGAAAATATCGGCATTGGGTTGGGCCGCAGTTTAGGGCCCGATGCAGATTGGGAGCTGCGAGCTTTAACTATTTGCTTGATCAATTTGTGGGGATATGGATTGCAGCAAAGGTACTTCCAGAAAAATAGAAAGGGAATGATTGCTGGCTCGATTCGCGAAAAGTCTTTAATATACAACAAATAAAGCAAGATGGGTTCCCGAAGATTAATGACTGCTATTAGTGAGTCCTCTGAGACATTAAATGGGAATAGTTTGCGATTCAAGAGGATAAGGTATTTAATTACGAGTGGAAAAAGAACTCTGATCAATTGACAAACAAATAATAATTCATTTGGAAGATTAAAATCGTCAGAATATAACAATTTGGATTAGAAAATCCCCTTTATAGGTGGCTGCCTGTATAAATTAATGGAAATATTTGAAATCGGAAACCCCTCTCATCAATAAGTTGCCAAAAATGTTGACAAACCATTGATTAATAATCAATATTTATCTTTTGCTTCTGAAAGTGCTTTCATATAAACTAGCAATTTGGCGATAACCTATCGCTCATTGATAACAGCATTCGATAAAATTTGGCAATAAACATAAGGCAACCAATCACTGCATTCCAAAAGCATGACAACCCCAAAAATTATACCATACACCTTCGTTATCTCATAGTGTCTATTCAGTATTTAAGGTCGTCATTGCTTTCACCACTTAACCATAAACCAAGAAGCAAAGTGCTTCTGTTCTAACCACAAACCGCAGCAGATCACAACAGGAATTCATTCACACGCTTCCCTGCCGCAGTTCTCCGCCTCATCATCAGCCGACAAAAATTCCACTTGAGCACGACAGATGGCCGAAATAAAAATAATAAAAAAAAAAATCCGACACAGCACCGAATATAAGTTCATATATCTGAAAAGCCAAACAACCTACCGCAGTGTCAGGCGAAGCTCAACACACAATACATCAGCTCAAGCACAGTTTGGGAGCCACAACACTGAAATAAACTAAGATTAAAAATAATGCTACATAAAATAATAAGGAAATAATACTCATAGAAAACTAATTTGGGAAAATAGTTTAAATCAAAATGAATCATTAAATTTGCTAAGAAAGCCTATTAAATATAATTATATTAAATATTAACCACTATTAGTTATATTTCAAGATAATAAGCAGTCTTTAAATAGAATTTGTTTTAAAATAAGTTAACTAGAATCCTTCAATATAATTATTAAAATATTAATTAATGTTATATGAAAGGTAAAGTGTTGTTTTTAAAAATTTATAAGCATATATATTTGAATTTAATTAAGAATAATTGTAAAAAGATCATCCAGTATAATTAATATATCAATTATTATATTTGTGATAGGTAATATTATGTAGGTAAATAAAAATATTTATTTCTTCCCTTGCATCCAGCTTAAAGTTTCCACGCCGGCTATCAGCTTACGATTTTATCAGACACTTTTTTCTTTGTCTTTGGCGTAATTAAATAAAAACCAACTGTAAATATTTGCAAAAGGGCTATACGGAAGCTTTTTTCAAAAGCATTTAATATGCATATGGGCTTACTTATTGGGGAATATGTGTTTTAAAAGAAGGAGATGCCTGGCGAAGAAGGGTATTCATATTGCAAAGTGAAGTGAAGTGCGACAGCTGCCGGTTTCGAGTGTCCAACAAGAGAACATCAACAACAATATTCAGCGGCAGCATTAACAAGCTGCAAAGGCAAAAAAGCTCGTGTTTTTCTTCTTATTTTATTTTTATTGTTGTTGGGAGCATTCAGCAGTCGTCAGTCAGTCTGAAGTCTGAAGCACGGAGAGCAACCTGTCAAGGAAGCTTCGCCAAAAAATCAACTTTAAAATATTTGACAAACAAAAATGAACAATAAGAACAAAGGCAAACAAAGCGATGAGGGGATAGGTTTTGATGGATGCTCAAGGCGATAAAGAGGTTTTATAGATTGTTTCTATGACAATATTATTAATTTAAAATTGTAAAAATCCTTTAATAAATATAAAAAAATATATATGTTATCATTATATGATTGTATCTATTTTAAGACTGATCAATATGGCTGAAAACACTGTTTTGCCGTTGACATATAAATCTTTTTCAAACACTTTGCGTGTGCTAATTGGTTTTTAGCAATTGTTCAGCAAACATTTACCCTCAACAAAGTAGCCCCCTCCACGCATTTTGTTCCCCCCCCATTTTCCTCTGTACAATTACTTAGAAACCTCTCGTCTATATCCCAAGCTAATTGCATTTCCTACTAAATGCGAAATCCCAGCAACAAAGGCCAGGCTCTCGAGAGGAGAATCGTACGCGGAGCGCTGAGAAAAAACAGCTCCATTCACCAGTAGCATCAAAAGCTATTTAAAGTCTTTGACACTTCATTTACAATGAAAATCGGAGGGCAGAAGGAGCAGGAGTGGGAGCTCTCCTCCTCGCCATTAAATGCAGTTCGTGCTTAGCCCAACAAAAGGCAGACAAAAAGCTATAAGGAACAAAAATAAAAGTAAAAACAAAAATCCAATCCGAAAAAAAAACAAAAACTAAAGTATTGCGAGCCATAATAAAAACCTGAAACTGAAACCTGAGCAGTGTATGCTGGTCTAAAAAAAAGGAAAAACTAAAAAGCGAACCAAGTCGGGGGTGTCGGGACCAAGTGTCGCTTGGTCCCTGGCTCAGAATTCCTGGAACTGCACTCGCATTAGCAGAACCAACTTTTTTGACTGATTTGGAAAAAAAAAGGCAAAGCAAAAACCAGAACTCACATATAAATGACCATTAACTGAGAGCTCAAGCTCAAAGAGCGTAAAGCGAACGACATAAAAATGCAAAATTGCGTAGCCTGGGAAACAGATTCGTAGCAAAACTGCACTTCAGGCCACACACTGGCACAAAGAATGGGTTTCTAAAATAGGTAGATTTTACAGAACTAAAAGAATGCATTTCCTTGAAATTTCGTATTAATTAAGAATGTTTGAATGTAAAATCTAAAGGAAAGGTATATTGAAAATCCTTCTATGTTTTTTCCTTTATGTTTTCTTAAAGTCTTACCGAACTAATGGTCTTTGATCGACTAAATTTGATCAAAATTTGGCTGTACATTTTTTTTTTAAATATCTGAAATTATTTAATGATAAAATTAGTGTTGAATTTGATTTTATTTTTCAGTGCACTCACACATACTGCCAGCAGTGCATTAGTCATCCGACTCTTTCCGTTGACGTCTGCGTTTTATTGAAATTTTGTCGGTCTTCCCGCTCACCTCCTCAACCCTCCTCTCTCCTCCTAACTTCACCCACAACTAACAGCGACAAAAAAAATAAAGGAAACCAACAACTGTGGAAAAAGGTGTGAAATTCACGCACTGCAAAAAGTAAAAGGGGAAGCACAAAAAAATAAAAATGAAAAGAAAAGGAAAGATCTGGCGCCGGGCGTTTATATTTATGAGTGAGTGGCGGAATGGCGCAACTGACTGAATGACTGCTTGACTGACGGACGGGGTTACCAGCGGACAGAGTGACTGAATGAATGACTGAATGGCGGACGGCAGAGGATTCCGAACTACGTGTGTGGTCCCTTTTGGTAGCTTTTTGGCCAGGCTAAAAGGGAGACTCGAATGTGCATTAAGCTGGCAACAGTGGGAACTGGAGTATGTCAAAATCTGTGGCTTGAAATGATTTGTGGTTATAAAAACATTTTTATAACATGGAGGTCAAGCGATTTGAGTAACTTTTTAAGCTTAATTAAATATTAAAATAGTTAAAAATATAAAAATAGCAATGGCTTTTGGCACTCCATTATTTTTTCCTCTATCTCCCTAAAATCCAAAGAGATATTTATGTAAAAATAGATTAAGGAGTGAATAATCTCTAATTAAATGTTTGTAAAAAATTATAAATAAATAGCGCCCACTGTACCTTCAGCAGTCTGCGATATTAGCCTTCCCAGGATATATGACTCATCCGCCATGGAGTCCCGAGAAGCGCGGCATAACAAAAACATAAAACAACCCAAAAACAATCAAAAACTTCTTCTAAGGTCCTCTCAATGGCAGCCAGACGAAGAAGGAGGCAGAAACGTATCTACATTTGGCTGTGGCTCAAGTTTTTAACTTCCTTCGGGTTCAAGGGAGCGACCGAGCGACCGACCACCCAGGGAATATTTGAGCAATTTCTACTGAATGAAAATTGAATTTGAGGCACATAAATTATGGGTTAGCTTTCGGTGGAGGCGAGGATATTAGCCTGAGAAGAGATTTCGCGATTTTATGTGGAAAAGGCATTATCAGCATCCCCATCGTGGGCCCTATCACCATCATCATCGTCGTCGTCGTCGTCGTCATCATCATTAGATAATGTTCTTCCCAGGAATGACCTCCGACAACTGGAAGATTGCGTGCACTTCGGTTGGAACGTGGCACAGCCAGCAGAAGCAGCAGATGGGGTAGATGTAGATGGGGCCTTCGAGATTGGCGACTGCAGCTCATCAGGCATTCGTCGCTCGTGTGATCCATCATCGCTCCAGACTAGACCATAAATATTAATACTGTCTGCACAAGCGCCAACTTCCTTTGAAACGGAATTCGGAATTCTAATTAAAGCAGCAGCAACTTTATCTCCACACCAGATGAGAATGCGAATTAGAAGGGTTTTCTCGCTATCTGTTCCCGTGGCCAGCACGTGCCCATAAAGGTACTCTCTAATATTAGCTCGTTAGCAGCGTGATTAGTTATTTTTATTAGTGAGAGTAATAAAAATTATAATAAAAGAATAATAATATAGAGACAAACAAAATTTAATTCAAAAAATTCAACATTTGCTTAAAAAAGCCCTTTAAAATATAAATTCCAACATTTCCAGCATAACAATCTTTCCGTGTAAGCATTCCCAATAAGAAATCGAAATATTCCGATCGGATGCATTTAGCTCAACAGTGTCCCCACGATCTGGGCCCCACGCTGTTAATGTTAATCCCCCACGCTGTTAGCATTTTTAACAGCAGGTGCAACATTTCCGCACCCAACATCCCCCATCAACAACAACAACAACAACAACAAACATGGTAAAAGCCCATAAGGAGCAGAGCAAATAATGTGCGCTCTCCTACTTTTTGTTTGATTGCTGCTTTAGCTACAAGAAGAAGAATAACAACAACAACAAAGTCAAATAGGAGAGCACTCCGGTGGAGATAGAGAGAGCGAGATGGGGAGCGAGCTCTTCTTGTTCGCGGCCGTTGTTGTATTTGTATTTTATTTAAACAATTTACAAGAAAGCAACATTCCAGCTGCCTTAAAATGGACAAAAGTTGGCACAAGAACCAAGAAGAGGAAGCAGCAGCAGCAGTACTAGCAGACAGAGACGGGAGACAATGGCAAAATGTTGGCGCGACAGCAACATTTTTCTTGGCACCAACACAGACAATGTACACAAGGGAGACGGCCAGAGGCAGAAGGGGGGGCGGCTAAGACAATAAACGCGTTTATTGACTTTGTCGGTGGCAACTTGCAACTTGCAACTAGCAATTGCAATTGCAGTAGCTGCAGTAGTGTAGCAGCTGCTGCTGCGTCTTTAACATTCGAACAGCGTTTAACAGTTAAACAGAGCTTAGCCGCGGAAAATGTTAATTGGGTGTAATGTTAATTACATTGAGGTATTTAATGCAGGTGCGAGGGAGATGGAGGGAGACTGACAGCTCAGTTGGATTCAAACTGTAAGAGAAAGGACCAAGAGATGCCAGATTGGGAATTAAAGGGGATTCACCGAGAACATTATTGGTACTGTTTTTAAAAATGTCGAATTCTAAGGCTTAAAATATTAATAAATAAATTAAGATATTCATAAAACGAACATTAATGTGAGAAATTGAATACAGATAGCATTTATTAATTAAATAAATAACAAATTATAAAGTTAAGTACACCCAATTAGGAAGTACAATTTAAGAAAGTTCCCAATAAAACTACGAGCCACGTTTCACCAATTCCTCTCACTATTATTAGTATTATTTTTACGAACCATTTTGCCACATTTAACTTGATTCCACTGATTGTTCCTTGATTGTTTGCCTTTCGTGCTCCATAAAAAGCGAAAATAAATAATAAATTATGAAGCACGCTTAGCGCCCTCTGCCCAATGCCGAGCAAACAGCAAATAAATATTATTATCGCGATTTTTTGGCTCCCTAAAAAAGAGCCGGCATTATTGTGGCTGCTGCTGCTGCTGCTGCTGCCTTTGTTGCTTCCTTATTTCTTCTCTAAGTTCAAGACAAATCCAGACAACAGAAGACACGCAATGAAGACAACATCTTGAAAAGGGTCAAAACATCAAGCAGCTCATGATGATGGCGATGGCGCGATGCTGGAGGAGTGGAGATGTGGAGGGCTCCGGACTTAAGGGACTGGGACTTGGAAATGCAAAAGGTTTTCTTCCTCTTTTCGATCTGCGCCAGTTGATAGCGAAATACAACAACACAAAGGAACTGGAATGGGATATCGGGGGGGCCGTCGTTATAGCTTTATATACAAAACGAAATCAAATGAAATGAAAGATTTGCAGCACGCGAGATTTATGAGCTGAGACTTTGAGTTGAGCCAAAGGAGAAGCGAACGAGAGAAGGAGGCCCAAAAGTTCATAAAAATGTTGATTGCCAAAAAACGATTTGGAGGAGCTCGATTTCTGAGGCCTTATGAAAATGATTTCAGCAAACAGAATACAATAAAAACGAGGGAGTTATAAAAACATAAATATGCACTACGAAAGTAAAAGTACAAATATTTCAAGGGCTCTACTTTAAGACTTTACTGAGTGCTATAAAAACCCTAAGGCTACTCAATATAATTAATCGCTGTTTCCTCTAATAGTTTTCGCTCCATTAGGACCATCAAAGTTTTACAACCATTGTCTTACACACACATAACCGTAAACTTCACGCAGCAACTTTGAAAACAAAATGCCATGTAATTAACACCAAAATAACAGATTTTCGCCGGAGGAGAGCGAAAGGAGCCAAGGGGGAGGAGGCGTGTCACGTCGAATGCTTAACGTAATTAGCAGGCGGCGGACGAAGGAGTCGAAGGAGTGCAGCAGCGAGCGCAGGCTGCCAGGCGGCAGCCCCGTCTCTTTCTTCGTAAATTATTTGCGTCGAATTAAGGCAGCAAACAAGTCTTCGACGGCGACTCGCGAGATGGTGCCATCTCTTTTTGCTGGAGCACAGTGGGGCTAATGAATATTAACCAGGGAAATAAATGAAAATAAAAACCCTTAGAAATGTTTATAAATATTATTTGAAATATTTAAGCCCTCAAAGGTTTAACAATAACTCCAACTGAATGAGTTACCATTTGTAATGGGACTTGTTCATCAACCTAGTAAATATTTTAATATCTTTGAAGTAGTATTACATTTTAGACATGTTTTCCTATTTTCTTCAAATTTTATAGTTTCAATTTTTCTGTTTTGTTATAAAAAACATTTAAAGTTTCTTGCTTTGATTCCACTGTGCCACCCGACAACAACGGCAAACAGTTAGAGGAGCTGTGATTGCTGCCCATTTGTTGTGCAGGGTGGCAGGATGCCAGGGGGGCCTGGATGGGGGAAGGGGCAATGTATTGGCCAGTGCAACAATATGGCGCCACTAATTAGAAATTCTTAGCTCACAAAAAAGCACTAGAAGAGGACCAAACGAGGCAAAATATTTTTGTCGGCGATGAAGCGACAAGGCGACAAGAGCTCGGACAACGGAACGGGAACGGGAACGGGAACGGCAGATCTCTCTCGACTTTTAAGGAAGTGCCAAAGTGACATTAAATAGTTCTGTTCTGGCTCCGATCGGCCGTTGATGTGACAATTGCACGACGCGGCTGTCAAACTATTAGGGTTTTCAAGGCATTGAGCGGAATCGGGTAAGCGTTTTATCTTGTAAGTAAGGTTTTAAGAGTTACAAAACTTATATAATGCCCATTAAATTTATTAAAATCTTGTACATAATTGATATTGAGAAAACTCTTAAATATAATTATAAATCAAATATACAAAGGCTATAAAATCGAATCTGTTAATCAATAAAATAAAAACACCTCTTAACGAGGTGAGATTAAAGTGACGATGGCACATTCAAGTCCAAAAATTCCTGATACCAAATTTTGTGACGATTAATAGTTATTTAAACAAAAATATTTAAAAAGCTTTTAATTAGTTTCAAAATCGGCACTCTGCCTGTTTTGCCTTTTTTAATTTTTCAGCTAAGTGCCGATTTTGAAACTAATTAAAAGCTTTTTAAATATTTTTGTTTAAATAACTATTAATCGTCACAAAATTTGGTATCAGGAATTTTTGGACTTGAATGTGCCATCGTCACTTTAATCTCACCTCGTTAA
>VNJZ01010375.1:0-27596 GCA_008042795.1 Drosophila asahinai | reverse complement strand
AATCATGACTATAATGGCCGCGTAGCTCGCAAAAAGCCATTCATTAGCCCAAAAAATAAGTTGGCTCGTCTGAAGTATGCCAAAGACCACATTTTAAAGACCCCAGACTTCTGGAATAGTGTCATATTTGCAGACGAATCAAAATTTAATATATTCGGGTCAGATGGAAACGCATATGTTTGGCGAAAGCCCAATACAGAACTCGATCCGAAGAACCTCAAGGCCACTGTAAAGCACGGCGGTGGCAGCGTGATGGTTTGGGCCTGTATGTCGGCTGCTGGCCCTGGAAAACTGGCTTTTATCGAATCGACAATGGACAAACTAAAGTACCTTCAAATATTAAAGGACAATTTGGTTCAGAGCGCAGAGGATCTTGGTATAAAAAACAATTTCCGATTTTACCAAGACAACGACCCAAAACACAAGGCTGGCATTGTGCGGTCGTGGCTCATATATAATTGCCCTCACGTGGTGGACACGCCAGCTCAGTCTCCGGACCTCAACGTGATCGAAAATTTATGGGCAATTTTGGACACAAATATCAGAAAGTACCATATTTCGAACAAAAACGACCTTAAAGAGGCTTTAATAAAGGAGTGGGCAAAAATTTCGTGTGAAACCACTAAAAAATTAGTGGAATCGATACCAAAAAGACTAAGAGATGTTGTCGATAACAAAGGTTACCACACCAAATACTAAAAATATCAAAAATTATGTTATTTTCCTTATTTTTTGAAACTTTTTGAGACTGCATACTTTAAGCTGTGACCTAGAAACAAGCAGTATTTTTTGTTTTTGAAGTTTTTCTTATATTTAAGCAGTTGTTGACAATAAATGAATTATGTTATGTTACTTTATAAAATTGTATCTTTAATTTGGTACATCATTTATTCCATTACCCCTTCTAGTTTCATCGCTATGGAAGTTTGAAGTTAAAAGTATGCACTGCATACTTTAAGCTGTGACCCACTGTAAGTAATCCGTAATGTTCTTCACTTCCTCCTTACAGTTGCGGTCCAATTTTCGGTGCTGGCGCTGATCTGCTCATCTCCAGCAATTGCCATACCAACATGGACTCGTACTCGAACCTTCCCCATTCCTATGACGGCGCCAATGCCGCTCACTTGACGCTCTTCGGCGACTACAACTTCACCATCAGCGACTATGAAGTGTACACTCTGGCTTCCCCGGGAGGAGGAAGTGGTGGCAATGGTGGTGGACCCAGTCACAGTCACAATCACAACCAGAACAACCAGGCTCCTGGTGTGCTGCCCACAAAGGGGAAATACGATAGGTATTATAAATCATAAGACGAAGTAAACAACAAGTTGTAGTTGCATCAGCTATGCTGGGTGGCAAAATAAAAACTATTTCCTTGAAACGATCCAAACAGACAAACACTCGAATTGTAATCCCAGATCCGCAACGGATCGGGTTCATGACTCCGCCCAAGGTAAAAACCAGAAATCGAAAGGTAATTAATGAATTGTTATATAAAGAAAACTTTTTTGGCGGCTGCTGCCAAGAATCGAACCAAATTAATTAACTGGTTTCCCACTTGTATGTAAAGCTGAAAGTGTTACCCAGAAAACAAAAAAAAAAACCAACAAGAGGGCCGCTTTAATAGTTGATAGTTTTCGCCGAATAAATACTTAAACTTTGGTGCCAGGCACCAGTGTTGGCATTTCAGCGATTTTTGTGATAAAAAGGGGAATTTAAATAATCAAAACTATCTTATTGGGGTCCGTTTTTCTATCGAAATAAATGGAAAATCTACAAGACAAAATTCTGGCGACGGTGAAATGCAAAATTGTTTAAGATTTATAAATTTCACCCCATTTTTTACAATATATATTGTGGTATTTGAACTTAGATATCTTTCTAGATATTATAATTATGCGATTTGCATTACAGTATCTATTGATATAATAATAACTTTTACAAAAATATATGAAGCTCTAGGTGATTATTAAAATATATAAGCTTTATTACTATATATATTTTAAATAAAAGTTTTTTAAATAATGCCAACTATAAAAAACACCCATATTTCCTATAATAAGTACCGTAAAAATAGCAATTACTTGTGTTAAACATTAGTTTTTGTCCAAGTTTTTAAGCTTATCGTATCCAATCGAACACGTATATATATTTTCCTTCGGCACGTTCATTAAACCCCTGGCTTAACTCTCGCAGTGACCGCTCGGCAATTGTTACAGATATAGATCTCTTTCGAATATAATAGTTATGAATGCGCTGCACTTGAACCTGGGTCCACACCTCTCGAATTGACAAAGAAAAACAAATGCGTAAATGGCAATATTTCTGCGGACCCGGGCTGAGTTGGTCTTAAGCCATAACAATAATAATAATGTTGGCTAATGTTGAATTATAATGAAATCCACGGCACCTCATACCGCCACCACCACCGCCGCCGGCCCTCTGAAATGCTGAAGTTGCTCTCGACTGGTTTTCAACTACTTTTCAAAATGCTTCTGATAAATTGGTCCACGCTCTAAATTGGTTCTAATTAAAGCGTTTTTTTTTTATGCTGATCGAATCGATCAACATCGTTGGAGCACATTTTTGTCATTCGATTCGACCTGGGGATTGGGTCGGCTTTTCGGGGTAGTATTCGAGATTCCGAAAGAGACCCGAGAACCCTTGACAATGGCAGGCGGCCCCAGCAACAAACACTTGATGTTTTTGTGGCGATTTTTATTTTATATTTTATATTGTGGCGGCGGCGGATTGGCAGTTAAATTTTTGTTTAACGACTTAAGGCCACAGCACAGCTCGAGAGGCACCTTTCGATAAGGTCTACAAATCGTACAAATCTTTGACAGACGACAAAAACCGCCCCGGGGCGGCAGGTCCAGGCGCTAAGAAGGAATGTCATTTGTAGATCTCTCGATTCAGTTCGATTTCGCGTCAAATTATTTGATTGTCGAGTGGCCGCTCGAGCTTTGGATTTGCTTTGGTTTCGGATTTTGGTTTATTGGAGCCATGGATTCGCCATGCTCGAGACGCCAAGAAGTTTCAATGTCTGTCGCATGGAAAAAAGGGAAAGGCAAAAAAATATATAACTAACGCTTAGGAGCTTAGCTTTATTTTGCTTTTTTTCGTTGGAAACTATGTACGCAAACTTGTTCTGACTTTATGAAATCGGTTCGGTTCAAATTGCATCTGTGCTGCATGTGAGCAGCCGAGAGAGAGCGAGACTAGGGACGGGCAGGAAGTGCCAGAGTCTCGGATGAATCATTAGCTTCCTCATATGGGAAACGCTGTAAAAACCATTTTATTGGCTTTAAACCAAAAACGGAAGAGAATTAGGGCTACTAAAGCGGCAATAAATGATTTAATAACACAAAATTATATACCATAAAAACTAAACTATTTTTAATTTAATGAAATTGAATGGTTTTCTGTTCAAAAAGTTTGTTAAAGGTGACTGGAATCTTTCTAAAAAAAAATTTATTTTTTATTGGAAGGATTATATCGCAAACCTTAATTCTTGTTTTTAAAGAGTTTCCCTTTATTTACTTTACAAAATATTTCTTATTTGATTTTGACCTTCCATCCCTGGCTTTTTATGAAAATATGCGATATTTGTTTGGGCTTGGTCAGCAGCATTCGCCATAGAACAAAGGCCTGGCTATTAGCCATGGCCATGGTTACGTTTATGACTTGGTCAGCAGCACTCAACATTACATTGAAAAAAAGTAGGAGCACTCGAATAAAAACAAAAAATGTAATTTGTTTAGGGAATTTGAAACGGAAGTTATATTTTACGAAAGAGGTATTATTGGTTCATTATTTGTTCGAAAAATATAAAACAAATTATTAGAAGCAATAAATTTAAGGTCTTAAAAACACGGATGGGCACCGGATTTCCATATAAGAGCCCGACAACAATATCTCAGAGCAACAATCACCCTTGAAGTCATAAACCCAGATAGAAAATGCGATTAAGAATACATTGACGGATGTAAGATAAACTTTTGTAATCCTTATGGTGCGATATTTGCCAATGTATAGGTTTTTTTTTTGTTATCATTATTATAAAGAAATGCAAAAATAATTTACTTAAGTGCCAAATACCATATTAATCTGATTTTCCATACAGAATTAATAGTAATAAATATTAATATCATACAAAAAAGGATTTTAAAAATTATAGAATATTTTAACAAACATTAACCACATTTCCTTGCAGTGGTTTCAGGCAGATATCGGCAGCAGCTGGCCAAACCCAAGTGTTACACTTTAAGTGACTTATTTGCATGTAAGAATGCGAACAAAATAAAAGGAAAAGTGGCTCCGGACCCGTCGCGGCCAAGAAGTGACCCTGAAAAGGGGCCCACAAGTCGGGCAATTAATGCATATCCTCCTTGGGAGAAATTCCCCTAATCGCGCCACTGATTCATCATCATCATCAGCCGGCAAACAGGAGACATAGCCATTAAAGGGCGTTTTTTCCGGGAAAAAAAACAAAATCATGCACGAGATAAGATCACCTCACGTTGCTGAGCGTGCATCCGTTTCCGGCTGCTGCGAGAGATGCGGGTAGAGGAGCTCCAGTTAGCGAGGTGCTAATATGCAAAGTGGACGCATTGAACCGAGATCCATGACGTAGTCCACACACACCTCCGTCTAACAGTCAATCGCGTCATTCATCGCCAACATCATCATCAATTTGCTCATCGCCCGATGCACTCGACATACTTCAGAGTGTTAAGCTTAACCCTCTCTTAGCCCGCAGATAACCCCTGTAACCACTAAGAGCGGCGATATCTCACCCAGAGATACCTATTACCGAGTATCGGGCAGAGAGAACTTCCTCCCATTTTATCCACTCTCTTAGACTGGCGGTCATGTGTTTAACGACTCGGCTCGACTCGACGCTCGGTGTGCTCTTCACAACCAGTTTTGAAAGCCCACTTTAAATATACTTTTGCTTTTCATTGCCTTCGATGTGAAATAAAAAAGGCAGAGCAGTTCGAGCGGGGCTCCTACGACTGTGATTAATATGCGTTTCTCGGCTAAAACACGACACTAAAAATGTATATCAGCCGACGCAACGCATCCAGGCATTGACCTAGGTCACAAATGCCAACAACAACAGCAGCAGCACCAGCAGCTGCTCATCATCATCAAATGGGTTCTCATTAACCTAATCCCACTTTGAGGGATGCCGTCAGGCACTTGTGTCGGAAAGAAGATTCCCTCTCGGTTAAGGTATATGAAAAGAGGGTATGCTTAAATTAGTAAGAGACATTCCATAAATATTTCAAAATTTTATACAAGTTCTTAAATTATTCAATTAGTTTTAGGTCTTAAGGTTCTTTTAATTTAAATTATTTCAGTAGTTCTTTATTAAATGCATTTCTGTAAGGTTTTAAAACTACTTTTAAAACTACTCCTCTCTTCTTAATCAAAACATTAAATCCACTAAAATAATATAAAAGACCTGAATTCAATTAAGATATGCAGCAGCAGCAGCTGTCAACAACTTTACATTCACTATACACAAGGAAATCCCTCGCATACGTTTTAAAACAAAATACATAAATTAAATGTATTATTTTTGGGGTTAATCTATCATTCACTGAATTAATTTACAGTGTTTAATTATGTGCACTAATTGATGCATTTCGGATAACACAAAGTCGAGTTCTTTAGAAGTCAACAAAACTCTAAAGGTTTTAAAGTCTAAAGGTCTTATAGTCTTCAAGAGTAGATTTTTAAAAAAAATTTTCTAAAAGGAAATATTTTAAAAACCTTTTTTCTATATATAAAATATTTATACATTTTATTTAAAATGTAACTTATTAACAAAATAGTCTAAAAATAAATGGAAATATTAAGATAACATTTTAAGAACCTTAATCTTTCCTCCAAAAACTCCCTAATAATTCGAAAATAAAACCCTAAATCAATCGAATAAGAGCATTCCCTCTTCGTTCGATTTTGTATCGATTATTTTCCGGTTTTGTTTTATTTTTCGTTTTGCCATTCGGCGGCGGCAGAAGCAAAAAAAAAAAAATAATAATAATAAAATAAAGGCAGATAAAAAAGCGCTCGCGCTCTTAAAGATCCAGAGATTGAGGGAACTCTGAGCTCTCAGCTCTGCGAGCACTGAGCGCAATGTTTCAAGTCTGGCGAGGAGATTTTTTGAGATTTCGAGAGTTGAAACATTTTCCAAGCCATTAAGTTAAGTTAAGTTTTGCTTTTTTTAGTTTTTTTAAGGCGCACGCCACGAGAACGGGCGCTCAGTCTCGATTGTCAGCTTGTCGTGAATGGTTTTTTTAGCACGACGACGCACGCGGAGCTCGAGATCGCGCTTAAGTTATTTAATAGCAACAACATCGTTTGCACATATATCCATATATATCCGTATATATCGTGCTTATGTAGCTGCGTGTGTGTATATAGAGTGTTGTGTGTGGTGTGGTGTGTGTAGTGAGCTAGTGAGCGGATCTCTGACTGATTTGTTATTTTTGCATAAATCAATTTCGAGAGCGAGCGCCCATCAATTTCCGTGCGCTGCCTGCCTGCCTGCTGGAAAGATATCTGTTCTAGATGATGTCGCATGCGCGTCCAAATCGAGTTCGTGGCCTGAGTCTTTCGTTTAATCACTGATCGCCGAGCGCTCCGCCCTCCGTCCTCCGCCCTCCCATGGCTCTGACCAACTTCTCGCTGCCTTTCGGTGCCCTGGGCCAGCCGTGGGGTGTCACCTTGGCGCCCCTGCATCCGATCCATCAGCTGGCCAGCAATACCAACAATCTGTTGTACTCGCCGGCGGATCATCAGCAGCAGCAACCGCAACAATCTCCTGCGGATACCAATCCGGAGTTCTACAAGAACAATCCCTATGCTCCGCCCCAAGCTGCGGGCGGTTATCAATATCAGAACACTGTCGGCCGACGAAAGCAGAATAATAATGCCTACTTGCCGCCAACAGCGCCGAATGCTGTCCGCAATTCGGTCTATCACATCCAGCAGCAGGTGCAGCAGGTTCAGCAGCAACAGCAGGATCAGCAGGAGAACAGCGTTTCCTTCCAGAGCTCTAGTTCCAGCTCAAGATCGAGCAGTGCCTCGGGCCAGAGCTCCATTCAGTTGACAACACAGACCCGGGGTCCGGCGGAGGGCTCTTACTCGCGGTTTCCCGGACAGGTTCAGCAGCCAGGACCACAGCAGCAGCAGGTGCAACCGCAGCAGAAGCAGTACTTCAATGCCCATGGCAGTGCCAGCGCCACTTTCACCAAGAACACCGGCAGCTTTAGTATTACCAGCTTTGGCAGCAGGCAGCCGCAACAGCAGCCACCACCGCAGCAACAGCCACAGCCTCCTCCGCCAGCTCAAGCTCCGCCCAGGGAGACGCAGCGCTCCAGGCAGACCAAGCCGGAGGCTCAACCTGCCCAGACCTATGGCGTTGCACCGCCCGATAATTATCCAGAACGGGCGCCGGGCTTTACGAGGGTTCAAGCGGGTCAAGGATCCAGGACTCAGGTGCATGCAGTGCTCGACTATGATGTGGAGGAGGGTGAGGAAGAGGATGATGAGGAGGATGACGATGGTCAGTACTACGAGGGACAAGAGAAGTGTGAGTTAAACAGAACGGTACTCTGAGAAGGAGATTTTTATCTTTATAATGAAATAGTATTTCTTATAAAGAATAGCTATGGGTTGAATTGGCTGAAAACGTTAATAAATAACAATTAAATATTCTAGATGAAGAACATGAATTTAAGATAAAAAGGCAATAACACAAATCCTAAGATTATTTATAAAGCTTTAGACGTTTTTGGCATATTTATTTATATATCTAAAAAGAAAATTCTTTAAAGTTTTCCTTCCCTTATTAGGTATTTTTTTTGTTTAAAAATTAGTTTCTTTCTTTCTTAATTTAAAAAATATTCCTTAGATTTGAACTAAAGGAAAAATATACAAATCAGATTAAATAGGTTTTCGGGAGAAAATCTTTAATTTCTTTAAATGATCATAGATAGCTTTATAAAGAATTGTATTTAATTGGTTAAGAACGTTAAAAGTTAAAACTTTAATAATATTGTTCAATATAATTCTATTTAATTGATTTAGAACGTAGAATACCACGGTATAACTTCAACAAAATTCTTCAGAAATTCCAAGAATAATTTATATACTAAATCCCATTAAGTGTAGCTCTCTTAATATTTTAGTTCTTATCTAATTCTTTACCATGTTTTGTGAAACATTTTTACTACCCCAAAAACCCATTTCTACTGATGCTAATTAAATACATTTAATAGCTGAAATAACAAAGCAAAACTCCAGTTCAAGAGCCCCAAGAATCACTTCCTCAATTCTCCCCGAAAGGCGGGAATCCCATCCTCGCTCCTCGCACATTCCAAGCGTTTCGAATGTATATTTCCTGATTCCGAATCCGCTGCCAATCCGAGAAATTTAACAAATAAAAACAAATGTTGGTAGCTGGTCTTAAATTGTTTGCTCTTGTGTCAGCCGAAAAAATAATAACAAGTATTTGGAGCATGTGTGGTGTAGATCCGCGGGTGATAAGCGCCAAAGAAGAGTCCCACGTCTGCACACGACCGAAAGTCATGTTAATTGTTGCTTGTGTGTGTCTTTCCAATTGGGAGCAACTTCTGCACAAGATCGAGGGAGGAAGAGGAGTAGTGAGCAACTATAACAAATAGCAGAGGCTTGGTGGGGTAAACAAGCGCTCTCAGACACAAGCGAGCGACGTTGCGACAAGGTCAAAGGTCTACAAACCGATCCGGCAAGGTCACTTTCGAGACAGTAATGGCCAGTGTTTGACTTTTATAGTAACTAACACGCATCACGATTTATGTGTGGTGTATGGCGGGGTGTATCTGTATCCATCTATTCGAGTATCTCCCTATCTCTGTATCTATATCTGCCCTTGTTGTCCTCATGGAAAAACTGTCAGCGCGACGACGGCGGCGCGCGCTTCACTTTTTTGGATATTTCACTTTCGGCCAAAGCTTGTGGCGCCTCTTTGTTACTGCCACTCCACCTTCATCTCAATCTCAATCTCGCGAGGCATTAGCCAGCCAGCCAGCAACCTGCCCAGACTTCAGGCTTCAGTCTTCGGTCTTCAGACCTCAAGTACTCAACTCGGTTACGGGGCTATTATGCAAGAAGAAGCCGCGTTTCAATCCCCCCCACAAAACATGCTCATGAACCAGCTCTCATATATGAAGAAGACGTGCGCAGGCACGCAAGACCCAAAGTCACAGCATACGAGTTTGGGGCTGCCTTCGAGTACCCATCAGCACACACACTGGGTTTTCCACCTTTGTGCAGGCAGAAAAATGTACAAGTACACAGATATGTATCACGAAAGAAGCGATCTCAACTGAAGATCAGACTGCACAAAAACACAAAGAATCTATTTCATAACAAGCCAAAAGGAATTTCTCATTAGCTGAAAAGTGACATGATTTCATGATGCACAGGCAAAAAAAAAGAGGGGTTTAATATGGGGTAAAAATATATGAGATAAAATGAAGAGAAATAACCAGATTTAAAGAGAGTTGTTCTTAAAAATTTTAGACTAGTTAAAGTCCATTTCATTCTGGATTTCAACTATCCAGATATTTCAATTAAGGACTGGAATTATAATTAAATACATACATCTTCAAATCGAGAATAATTTTTAATAATTTAACCTAAATTGAAGAATACATTTGATCTTTCTAAAGTTAATTTTTCAATAGAACATCTGTAGGTTTTTCAAAATAGAATTAACTTAAGTGGGCCTTCCTTGGCGCTTCTCATAGAATTGACTTAAGCGATCCTTCCTCTACGCTTCTTATAGAATTAACTTAAGGATGCACTTCTCGGCGCTTCTCATAGAGTTTACCTTGAGTGAGCCTGCCTCGACGCTTCTTATAAAGTTTACCTAAGTGAGCCAATATTCTTTAACAAATATTCTAAGAAAATGTTCAATATTCTTTTGGTTTTATTTAATTTTCAAAATGCTAAAAAGCTTAATCACATTTAGTAAAAAAGAAATGACCAAATATGGACATTTTTCGACTGTGTGCTGCTTCCTCCTTTATTTTGTACATTCTCCAACCCGTTTTGCATCCTGCAGTATTATTAAAAGGGAAAGTTTTCTGTCTGCCTGCCCAAGATCCGGATCTGGGCATTACAAATGCCAGGCAGACATGAAATTTATACTTCGTACATGCAAGTGTCAACTGCAACTGCAACTGCAGCAGCAGCAGTCCGATTTGTATGCAGACACTGGTCTTTCGTCTCCATCTCTGTCCCCGGAATATGCACTTGCAGCTCTTTCTTGGGGCTTTTGGGTTTAACCAGCCTGATTAATGCAGTGCCAACGCGCCGGTCCCTGTCCCTGTCCTTGCCATGAATCAGCGCAGAAATCAGACTGCCATTTAAAAACCACTCCAATTTCAATTTCAATTTCGATGATTTCGATTTCCACTTAATTTTCGAGCCCCATTTGCATTCCGTTCGCAGATAAGGCGAATAACAACAATCAGATGCCCACGGTGACGCCCATCCAGGGACCGATCTACCTGAAGAACGGCACGGTGCCGGTGGTGCCGCTCTTTTCCTATCCCAAGCTCAACAACGGATCGTTTCTCCAGATTCCGGTAAGTACGATTACAAAAAGGTGGGCGGTAGGGAACACTACGGGGTTCTGAGCACGCGCGCACTTTAATTGTCACACTGGGAGAAAAAAGGCTTCCAACAGAAGGGGAGTCTAAATATAAAACAAAATATTAAACTCCTTAAAAATGTGTCAACACTACCCAATTTGGCTATAAAATCTGACCACGCCTACTACCGCCGACACGATATTAGTTTTTAGAACTGTAGATTGAGTTTCACTTAAAAGTAAGTATATATTAAATTAGTATTAGTGATTAGTATTGTCAATAGATATTACCCTCTACTTTAATTGTTTTTCCTTAAATTATAATTTTAAGAAAATGTTTAATAACGTAAGACATGAGAAACTAATTTTCTTGAGTCAAATTTCAACTAGAACTTTTAATTTTCAAGCTAACAGCCTTAAATCTTATTTATTGCCATCTATTTAAAAGATTAATCTCCATTCTTGGTTCTAGTTTTCTCCATTTTTGCAACAGTGTACTCTCGATATCGATCGAGTTTGCTCATTTTGCGGAAATAACTTTGACGATTTTGTGTTTCATTTGGGGTTTTATTTTATTTTCCTTTTTTTCTTCTGTTGAGCTTTTTGTTTTTTGCGCACGAAGGTCGTGCGAGTTCGTTTCATTAAGAGGTGTGATGATGTTGATGACGACGGCGAAAGAAGAGCGAGGAGAGAGATTGTGTTGAGATTGGAAATCGGCGCATGGCTGCGCAACTCGAGCTTAATCCCACAAAAATCCACCTCTAAACGCCGCCGCTAACCTCCTCGAATTTTAAGATATAAAACGAACTTTTATGTTTATGACTTACTTGAGTCATTTTCACACCCCGGCCATAATTTGTTATGGTCCCGAAATCAATCTTAATCTCAGTACCGTACCTTGCCTTCCTCAATGCTGCCTGTGTTGTATATATACTTATAGTTAAATATTTATCGTTTTTCTATATAGATCTGGTGGACAGCTCTGTCTGTGGCTCTGGGCTTGGATGTGCGGGGCGATGTCATCAAGGGAGTGCCATGCATCAAGCGATACCATCAGCTGTTCTGTCCCACGGCCGGAAATAGTTATCCCATGTAAGTATCCGATTGTTCTCTGTTTTTGTTCTCGGAAATCCCAAATGGAAATGGTATTTCCCTTGAAAATGGTCGTCAAAAAAATCTTAACAAACTCTTGATTAACTCAAGGATGTTTGCTTGTCTGCGGTTTATCTTTTTTTGCCAAAAAAAGAAGTGAACTGATTCACATTTAATCCGGATGACTGTTCTAAGACTGACATAGTTAGAGGTTCTCATTAGCATAGGCGCGTCAAGCCGCCATGAATTTCATCATTAGGCTGAAAAAGTATCACTTTTATAGCTAAAAGCCATCAATTCCAGAGAGGTCATTAACATGGAAAGCTATCTATTATGGAGGGCTATTATTAATGATTAATTCAATTTCTTAATCAATTCAATCGATGAATATGAGTCAATTTGCTGACCTTATCTTATCACCTTTTGGTTTCGCCCTCTAATCAATTTATTTTTGCCACTTCATTATCGAGTTTTCAAGATCGATCTCTCCGATATATATTTTTTTATTAGCGAAAATTATGGGCGGAGAGTTTTAAATGCATTCTTGATTTATTATGTATCGTAATTTTATAAATAAATGTATATACGCCTGGAACTGTTGATTGATCGTCTGATTTAACGATTCAGACCTTTGTCAGACGTATACTAAAAACCTTTAAATAAACATTATTTTCAAGGAGTTCATTTAGGTCTTTAAATATTTTTTACTTCGCATTAATGGAGCTAAATATAAAAATATATTTTATTATTTAATTGTATTTCAATAAACCCTTCAAATTCAAATACATTTCAGAGAAAAGATTGAACGTTTCATAGACGACAACAAGGCCCTGATGCGAAGGATGTATGGGGATTTCGAGATGAATATGGAGGGTCCTGGCGGCGGAGGAGGAGGAGGAGCAGGTCGACAGCAGGCCAAGGTGCGAAAGCGTCGCTTCATCGACGAACCGGATATATTTATCCCTCCCGGAGTCTTTGCCGCCAATGCCGGGGAAACCCCCGTGGAAGCTGGCGATAGTTACTTTGGCCAACTCCGGAAAAAGCGACAAGCAGCCGCTGGAGGCAATCGCAACAGAGGCGGAGGAGCTGCTGGTTCAAGTGGAGGTTCTGGGAACAGCAACGCCAATAGAACACCTGGTGGCGGGGGCAATGGGAATGGAAACTCGGGCACTGGAAGACTCGATGCCTGCGAGTCGAAAATTGAAATTGTCACCCCTTATTGGGCATCGAATTCGGCGGGGAAAATCCGGGCCATAGTGAATACACAGCACTTTGAACAGGCCATCCACCAGGAGGTGTGCAGGTGAGTGAGAATTATTTATTATTTTTTATTTATAATAATTATTCTTTAATATTTTCCAGTAATACCCAAACCCCGCGATGCGAGGGCGAGTGTGGATGCGAGCAAAAGTACAAATGGCATCGATTGCTCGCCTACGATCCCGATAACGATTGCAAGGGCATTTTTATGGATTGGTTCCTGTTTCCTTCGTGCTGTGTCTGTAGATGTAATCCCTAGATATCACCTCTCCGACTCTGAGCAATTATTCGATATAATATCTATATAATATATATCAGGCAGTTGATATAAATGTAATTGAGACAAGTATAATCGTAGGTAGAATGCCACTGAATGTATTTTAGTTGTTGTTAAGCTAGACCTTGCATAAGAACCTAATCGGTAGCTCTAGTTAAGATTGATTCTACATTATATATAGTTAAGGTTTTATACGAGCCATATCCCTCCATCAGCATGCGATATAACTCAACCTCCATTTGTTTTGTTGTACTGTAATTGTCATTGTAATTGTAATTGTAAACGTAATTGTAAAAACGAATCAAGTGAATAAAGTCTATGCAAATATCGTATACGAAATTCGGGTTTAACGATTCAATTAGCATAAGGTTAATAGTAGGGAATATCTACAGTATGGCCCTTCAAATCAGTTAATGGCTTTAGATATTTGCTATAAGCTACAACATATAATAATAGTGCTGAAATTAATAACTGTCAGCCACCTTTTATATAATTTGTTACCGAATTCGGTTTATATTTAGGGTAAAACCATTAGGAGTTTACCTTTTAATGGGTGCAGTCGATTCGATTAAGAAAATCAACCATTAATTTGGGCTAATTCATTGATGGGCGCCTTTTATTGATGTCTTGACCAATTTTGGTACACCTTTTAATTAACGAAACCTACAAGGTCGTATTTCTAAAATCTGCACTTCATTAAAACTATACTAAAACGGGTCTTTTAATTGCCAGAAACGTTTAGGTTTATTTATAAGATCGATTGTTGTTTAGAAAAGCATTTTAAAGCATAATATACCTATAGAAAAAAACTTTCTGTTACACTAATTAATCAGTAATTTTCATCAGTTTCTCTCTACTAAATAACAAAACAACATTCTATTACTGCAACCTTCCTTCAACAATAAGACATGATGATTTTTCGAAATCGATACAAAACAATAAATGAATGTTATAGCCTCACTCCAAAATACACAGTAGTCAAAATGTAAAATGATAAAAAGCAGCTACAATTGATGGAATCGCTCATCTGAACACAAAATGTACAAAATGTTAACGAAATCCCATGATTTATTAGAATTGCCATATGACCAGCGGAGGGGAAACCCCCAAGACAACAATTATTGACATTTTGATAAATTTCAAACAATGAAGCTGCTAAAATCGGACTGTCTCTGTTAACAAACAAAGCAAACAAACAAATGCACTATATAACGAAACATAAAAAGAAAAAACAAAAAAGTATTATTGCATCGGCCGGGAATCGAACCCGGGCCGCCCGCGTGGCAGGCGAGCATTCTACCACTGAACCACCGATGCTTGTGTTCGGAGCTCGACCAACAAGCCTCATCAGCTTTCTTTTGGAGAAATACCTTGGAGAAACTTGAAAAAGAGCTTTGGAGAGCTTTCGGCCTAGGGCAACCCAAAATATATTTGAAATTTCATTTGCATCCAGCATATGTCGCGGGCTCAACTCCTACCGAGGACGAAAATTGATTATTTTATTTTTTGAGTAATTGTTTTTCTTTTCTTCTTTTTTTTTGTTTCTTTTTTGTAACAGTTTTCATAACCCGAACGCAATGGACATCAGCAATTTCGTGGTGCTGGGGGTGTTTTCATAAAGCGTTTATACGCCACAGGCTCATAAATAAACCAGCAGGAGGAAAGGGAAGCGGAGCGAGGAGTGTGCGTATGAATGGTCATATTTGCTACTAGTATTCCCCATCGAGTTTTGGGGGTCGTAAAAACCCTTGCCCCGAGACCGTAACTGGCCTCCTCACTTCCCCATGCCCGTCACGTATTCAATCACAGCAATGGCTACACAAAACTGCGCTATATCAAAAATTTCGGTCTATCGGTCGTGCATGGTATACAAATGGGTCCATTTCACCGCAGACACCGCAAGATAGCCCAGGCCAGAGCCGGGCCAGAGCTGGAGCCCCAGTAGTGGAGGAGAGGAACCAATAACAATTGAGTGCGCTGGGCTCCAGTTAACCGAAGCTATATGGCATCGGGGGTCTGGAGCATTTATTGACACCCGCAATGTCAACAATTGCAGCCATGACGACGACAGCAGCGGCAACAGCAGCCACAAATAGCAGTAACAACAAGTTCCAAGGGGATAATTAATACTTTTGGGACAGCTGGATACCCTGTACTTATAATATAAATACATACTTGAAACGTTGTGATAAATATGGGTAATGGGATTGCAGAGCCAGAAACCATTTTAAAAGCATTTAAAATATTTAATAACTTCTGCTAATTTTCTATTCTTGTGATATATGACATAAAAAGCGATTTGGTTTTAAATTCAATTAAAAAAGATGTCCAAAAGTATGCATTAAAGCTATAGTTCGTTAAAAAAAAAAGTATCGTAACATTTTGTAGCATACTTTTAGGCACATTTTTAATGGGAATTATGTTATATTTTCCCCATATAACTATAGATCTAAGCAACTTCTATGCAGTGTATGTTACGTTAGGCTATTACTCAAACTCCCTAGGATTACAGTTTTTATACGCTTCAAAAATTATTAATTAAGAAACAAATCAATTTAAAGAAACCACTCAAACTCTTTCTATTAAATTAAAAGCAAAGACCGTTCTTATTACGAATATACCCCTCAAGAGAGTCCCTCGGGGAACCCATTCAGCACCAACGGCAAGAACAACCCACTAAGGCCCGCATCGAGTTAACCATGAAAGTTGGCCAAGCGAAACCATTTCGTGGCCAGGATGAGGACGAGCTCTGTTTGCCGCTGCTGCTAGCGACCTCTTTGGGATGCTGCGAGTGCGGGGCGTATACGTATTATGATGATGACGCCCGAGAACGGGACAATAGAAATGCGAGGCCACACAAACACGACCGCACACACTCGCTAGGCACAACCACTGTCGTGACACACACACCCACATGTAAACCAGTGTGTGCGGTGACAATGATACTGGCATTTGTTGGCTTTTCCCCACGCGACGCAGCGCGCGCGCACTAAAAAGGGAAAAAGCAGAGCTCTCGGCATTGGTGACAGGACGAACTGAGACCGGAGGCTAATTCGAATTCCCCGTAGGGGCGTAGCGCATTCCGAGGCCCGAATAGACCGGACGCAAGTCAGGCGGCGTCCTGGCGTCATCTCGACCAAATCTCGGCCAGTGCCGCACAATTTTGGCTATAAATACAAATGTCGGCACGCAGCTTGGCTTAAACTTACATTGTTATCCTAGTTCACAACATCTCTCCGTTGTGGCTTTCGCCTTAAATCGCCGAAACAAAATACACCATACACTACGTGACGTAGTTAAGACGGCAGGGAATCCTCCTCCGACTGAGCTCCCAAACTCCCCCAGGACAACCACTCCAAACTCCAAACACAACAAACCAAAAACCGTGAGTCACACACAGCGAGGGCTGCAGGTGCAGTTGTTCGTCGCTGCTTCTGCTTCTGCTTCTGGTTTCAGTGTCAGTGTCATAATCATAAATTTGCGAGCATTGTGTAATCCTCTTTCGATTGGGTAAACAAAACCCGAGTGAGTGGCTTGGCTGAAGCAGTTTCTTTGTTTTTATTATTATTGCGCCGAGTCAGAGTTAAGGAAACGTGAATTAAATTTTAAATTGAAATTTCCTGGAAGCGCCACTTAAAAGGGACATTATGATAGAATAAAGTCGAATGATATCGAAATAAATATGGCAGTTTGGGAAAATATAAAAGAAGCCATAAAGAAGGAGGAATCCCGCTATTTAAACTCTTAATTTGAGTTTAAAGTGTCATTGATCATAGATAAGGAGTATCCTACTTAATATCCAACTTAATAATAATAATATAAGAATATTACATTTCCTGAGCACCACAAGAATATTATTATAGAATAAAGTCGTATAATGTCCAAATAAATAATGCAGTTCGGGGATAATATATAAAAGCTATAAAAAAAACGAAGAATTACATTTTAACTTTAAATTAAAGTTTAAAGGCTACTTGAAAATCGATAAGATATATTTTTCTTGCATTTTAACCATATTTTAAACTTTAGTTGGTTAAAATTTAAAGATATCCATTAAGTATCTGTAATAATTAATTAAATAATAACTACTAGTTTACTTTAGCAATTAACGCCTACCTTATGGAATCCCCCTGATTGACTTACTTATAAATAATTTCTCTCGACTAATTAAGACCAAAGACTTCTGAACTTAATAATAGATTCCCAGAGACAGCACCAGCACAAGATAGCATCCTTCCTTTTCCAAGATTTATATATACGTTGATTTATCGCAATCCCAGCAGCGACCAGACAATAATTTATCTGTTACTCAACTCTAAAGGCAATCTCTGTGTGTGCCTGAGAGATGCATTTCTGGTATGCCGTTCGATTTATTCCCACTGCGACCCCACCTTAAAAGCCATCACTGAACCAAGCCAATGCAATGCCAATTACACATCCTGCAATCCTGCAATTGTTGTCTTCTGGCATTCACACACTTTCCTTTCCCCTCTCCTTTTGCAGTGCCAGGTGACCCAAGTGAGTGCCACGCCCACAAACACGACAATAATGAGAGCTGCTGCCGACGCCAGGAGGGGAACGGGATTGGGTATGGGAACTGCCAGTGGTCACAGGTGGCTCCTCGTCTGGATGACGGTGCTGCTCCTGGTCGTTCCACCGCATTTGGTCGATGGCCGTTACTTGCCGACAAGGTCGCATGGCGACGATTTGGACAAGTTGCGTGAACTGATGCTGCAGGTGAGCGATGGTACACTGAGATGAATAAGGGGGTACTTTTAATTTGTACATTTAATATAGTTTAAGTGGGAAATTTTCTTACACTTATAGGTTTACATTTGAGTTGAGGGCCTTGCAAGAAATTTTATTTGTTTTAGAATAAAATTAATTGATATTAGCCTAAAAGGCCTAAGGGGCTCCAATCTTAAAGTACGGTGCTCCACCATGTCTTAGAACTTATTTTATTTCTTTAAAAGCTTATATTTATTAAGGATCGAAATAAAGTATATATTTTTAATAAATTTTTTTTTTCGGTTCCTGACCTAAAATAAAAGAATATTTTTGATAAAATATCAAAAAGTGTATTGGTTATTTTCTAAGATAGATTAGGTTATGATACCTATTCTTATATTTTTAATCAATGCGATCTTCGTATAAAAAATTCAAGGATTTTAATACTAAAAGGGATTTTAAGCCCCAAATTCAAATACTTGTCAAAAAAAATTTTTATTTTAACTTTTTCACATTTATCTTATTAATAACATTTCTTTCCCCCAAATATTATTTATCAGTGCAAGTGGATAACATTTCTGAAATATTTCCCAAGTGGTTTAAAGTTGAAACCGAAAATAATAGCGTGTTAAAGTCGGTGCCGTAATCGCTACACATTTATCATCCACGCATTAATGAAGCCGCGCAGCAGGTGAAAAGTCATCACCTGGGCGCATTTGTACAGTGTATTTTCGTTTTTTTCTCGTGATGAGTATCTTTTTGGCCTGAAGTTGTTCGTTTTTCTGCATTGCCATTTTTTGGAGCGCTGTCAATATAATTAACTAAATGAAAAGAGAGCCAAAGCGTGGTATTAAGTTGCAATTATGTCGCCAATTATTGAGGTTTTATTTTGTGACTTGTTTTTGTTTTGCGAGCGTTTCTTCTACCTTTTCTTGTCTTCTTGTTTATGGTTTTTTGGTGTTTTGCTTTTTGGAATTGAATGGAATGGAGGTTACGTCATCGGGTCTGGGTATAAGGTTACACACGAGGTCCAGGTCCCAGGTTCAGGTCTCTCGAACCCAGTGAGATTCCTGCTAACCGCATCCCTCGTCTCAGCAATCTCCTCCTGGCGCTGTGGTTTTCTCGTGCGTCTGCAAAACCATTTCAGAAATATTTTTACATATTTCGCAAGCAAGTCTCTTCGACTCTTCTTTCCTTTTTTTTTTATTTATTGGAGGAGCCTGCTCGGCTACAATCGCCAGCACTTGGCCAACACTTGCTCAGTGCTGGCTCCTCATCTTTTGCACAATTTTGATTCAGCCGCCGCCGCTGTTGTTGTTGCTATTTAATGCGTCTTTTTTTTCGGCACAGTTTCCTGTTCTTTTTCGCAATCAAGACACAAAAATGCGGCTCAACTAGGAGGGTAGGAATCAGGTGACCGGGTATGGGGGCCAGCAGGGGATCCCACTGAGGAAGCCCCACTTAGCTGTGTGGATGTGCAGAAAAATCCGCAGCTGCGCGTCTGCAGCAGCCTACAAAATGCTTAAAACTGCAACTGCAACTGTTTGCTCTACCATCGCAATTCGAGTATCTGTAGCAAATAATTGAAACACTGAACAAATTTATTGGAAATATTGATCAGGAGATATTTATTATTGAAGGAAAAAACGTAAAATTAACCTTTCTGTAATGCGTACGGTTATTTTGTAGCTCTTTAACATGCTAAACTTATTTATAAAGTAAAGTTTACAAAGAAAAGTCGTTTATCCATTGATATTTAATAAATATTTTAATACAAGGAAATATTCTGAGAGAGGAAATATTTTTCCTACGGAGAGAACTGTTAAGAATGTCACAGAAATGGTTAGGAATTTAAAATCAATTAAAATGGCTCCCAAATATTTAGCAATATTCGCTGATTTCTGACTTACTATATTTTATAAGATTAAACTATCTCATGAAAAAGGTATAAAATACTACACTTTAGAATATGAAAATAAGTTTTAACTTTGATCAAACGTTCTAACAGAAAGTAGTTGCTAAAATGATCTTTTAGCATTTCCTTAAGATGAGCCTCTTACAGTAAATACTCTTTTAACTAATGAAAACTCCTAAATCGTAATGAACTGTTAAAAACATTTTTTAAAATAAAATTACAAGAGGCTAAGCGTCTGAAAGGGCAATAATAACATTACTCTAAAATACATTAATTACATTTTGAAGTGAAATGAAAACTTGAGGAATTTACCAATCTAGGATGCTGGGCTACGCTTTTTTTCCCAACTGTGCGACTGTCCAACCCCCCTGTTTTTGCAGACTCTTGGTTTCTGAGTCATGGTCCCTCTGCAAATCGATAAGCCGCTGACGTGCGACGCAGACAAAGACCAAAGACCGAGGACCGAAGACCGAGAGACCAAGAGCAGACCATGTTTGGACAAAAAAGCGAGCAGAAAAATAAAGTAAGACCAAGCGAGCGCTAAAGAAAAAGGGAAATCAAATGTCAAATAGCAAATAATGACGATGACGTGGTCGTCGCCGTCTCCGTCGCCGATGATGAAGGTTGACTTTGGCTACGTCACTTCCAAGACAAGCGACAGAATGCGAAATGAAAGCACTTGACACACAATAATGCATTGAACCTGAGAGAGCAGCCGCCGTGAGACAACATAACGTGGCCTTTAGCTTATTGCCTTCCCTCCTGCAGGAGATGGATGTCAACAGAGTGACACGACCTTCCTGGTGTATATCTATCTATATACTATTATATGCCTCTTCCTACGAAGAAGAGGGAATTCCCAGAAGCAATTTGTGCGTGTTATAGAATGTGGAAAATGACAATTTCATAATGCTCTCCTCTGACTTATTAGAGATATATTGGATTATAATTGTGTCGTGTGGCTCGAGGGTTGCCAGCAAAATCTGGTACGTGGGCAAACTTTATAATTGTTTCAGGGGGCTCGAAACTAATTTAAGGCTGAACTTGAGCTGTGGCTCACAAAATGTTAATTTGATAAAGAGATGATTTGGGGATGATGGCTTTAAACGTAATCCATTAGGCAGGCAATTTAATGCGGCTTGGTTTTGGGTGTGAGAAGTTGCTTAAAATCAATTTAATTGGTTGAGTCACTCAAACCACCTAAGGTAATTATACTTTGACAGGAATTTTAATCAAATTATGTCTGCTTTTTCAATCAAAAATATAAAGAGTCCTGTTTATATCATACAAATAATTTACTTAATTGATGTCTTACATATATTTTAACTTTGTTAATCTCTGAAATAAATGAATAACATTTTTAAGCAGGGGTCGACACTCAAGAACAAAACGGAATATGATTTTTTTTTCGGCTCGCTTGCATATTTGCCGTGGCTCATGACTTTAAACGCTGCCAGCTTGATATTGGAGGGCCGATCCTGTTTTAAGTTATTTTATTTATTTGCAAACATTCTCCTATTAAGAACCTAAGATACAGATACATTTCTAATAAATGTCCACCACATTCCTGATCCAAAACATTCTTTTATATTTATATATCAGAGCCATTAAAAGTTTCCGAAACCGAAACCAAGAAAGTAAAAGTTCGTCCTTCTCCAATACGCCATTGATGTCGTCCACAATTGATGGCAATTATTTTCAACATTCTTTTCGCCACTTGCCACGAAATGCCCTAGCCCACAGATCCCACCACCACCGCTCATCAAGTGGTCCCCATTCCAAGGCGCAGATATTGCGGACCGGAAAAAAACCAACCCATCGTCGTTGCCCAGAGATTCCCCAGTCGCAGCTGTTTATTTATAAAGTATCTGCCAACTAACTCCCTTTCCAATCCTGGTCAAAAAACGTGCCAAGGGGAGAGACTACGGCGGCAATACAAACAAATCACATAACTTTTCACTTAACGACAACTCTCAAATTAAACTGTCCAAACGAGGCCTTAATGAAAGCGGGGAGATGAAGCCCAGCTGACACCACCCCTCGCAGCTTCACAACCCCGGGGGCAACCCTTAGAGTCAAGCAGATGCAGTGCGATAACCATTCCGGAGTCATCATCGTCGCTTCCTTGGGCATCCATCTATTAATGGCATTTTAGTCAAGGAAAGGGAAAGGAGGCAAACGATTTTTTTGGGTATTTTTTTTTCTTCTTCAAAATTAGCAATAAAATAATTACTTGGCGCGAAATTGTTTTAGGTTTTTCACTTCGTTTGCCGCCGTCGTTGTTGTTGAATGTTGTTTGTATTTGTTCGTTCACACATCATCAGCAGACAAAAGATCAGGGATTACAGAGTGGTAGCCAGAAAAAAAGAGGTTGGCGGCTGATAATTACACGACAATACCCCCCATTAACACATTTTCAGCTCATCAGCTCATCAGAGCTCACAGCGGCCGCGATGAGGAGCCCAAAAGTCGGTAGCCAACTTAAGAGACGGCTCTAAAAAACAAGTTTAACCCTTTTTGGGGTGGCAAGTCAACCATTCGTCGATAGATTCCTCGAAGTTTTGAGATATTATTGTTGTTTAAAAGTTGGAGAAAAATGCATTTGAAGGAATTTCTTAATACTGCATTGACGAGTTGATTAAATGGTACTTTAGGTAGGAATTAAAGTATTAACACATTTATAAATAAGATAAAACTATACTTTTTAATTTAATTTTCTTTAAAAAGACTTATTTATTTCCTTTAATAATAATGATTTATTTGTTTTATTAAATAAGATCAAAATAATTTAGGAATGTCGAAAAAATTGCTGTGGATTTTAGAAACCATTTAAAATGGTCTCAAAAAGTAGGCTAAAAAAAATTTTAATAACCTAATTTGTTACACAAAAAATATTATTTCATACTTTTCACATATTTCAAGAGCGTTAGAGATTACTTGCAATATATGGCATTTTTCTCACGGCAAAAGATACAAATCACTTGAAGCTGTGACTAAAAACATAAATACATATAGTTAAATTGCTTAGACCGTGAGGCCTTTAAAACATATTATTATTTCGCGACCCTTGGCCTCAAATGGGTTAAGACATGCAAACAACAGAAGCAGACAGCCGCCGCTTCGTTACAGATAAAGTTCATTCGATTTAATGATGCGCCAAAAATACGAAAAAAAACGCAGCAAAAAATTAAAATTAACGAAAAAAATAAGCAAGCGGGAGATAACTTAAAATCTGTGACGAACTTCCCACGTTGGATAAATAAGATTTCAACAGATTTTTTCTTTTTGAAATAACTTACGGCTGCTGGCGGCAGGGGGCCGAGTCGGTCGTGTTAACAACAGCAACTATACGATAATTATAACAACCATAACAACAGACAGCTCCAGAGTTTAACTCTTTCTCCCTCTCTTTCTGGGCGCTCTTGCGTTTTGTGTGTTTGCAGATTTTGGAGTTGAGCAATGAGGACCCGCAGCAGCAGCAGCAGCAGCAGCAACACCCACTGCGTCTGCACAATGAGGCCAACGGTGGAGGTAACAACAATAACAACAATAACAACAACAACAATCCACGCGTGTCCAACGGCAACTCGAATGCCGCCTGGCTACAAAAGCTGAGTGCCATGGGAGCCCTGGATGAGCTGGGCGGCGACGGTGCCCGGTTCGCACCCAACTATGGACGTTATTAAGCCATCTAAGACACACCTGGCACACACAACTGACACACACACAACAACAACAACCACAACTGCGACAAAGGAAACTGGCAACTGGAAGCTCGATGATGTTGGGGGTTTTTTAGTGAGGGGGGAAACCATGTTGGACAAGTGTGAACCTCCTCGACAAAAAAGGGATGTCACAGGATTAAAATCCAATTGAGACGAAAGGCGGAGTGCGTGAAAATGGACAAATAAATGGAGCAAAGGATTCTGCTCTTTGGGAAATCACTTTGAAGTGCTTTTTGAACGAGTCTCGAGTGATGAAGGACACTCTGGAAAATCACTTTCAAAGGCTTGTACCCTTTTTTGTAAAAACAAAACTTAAATGACCCCTGCGAAACCCTTGTTTAAAGGCAAACACATAAACACTCCGTTTGTTTATATTCTCTGGAAACCCTTTTAAATCAATTCAGAGATTTTAAAATTATATTAAATGATTTCAAATTATTATTCTCTTGAATATTAGAATTTTTACAGTCTGTCATAATAAGAAAAAGGTTTAAAGCGTAAAAAAGGCTTCAAGTTGTTTCAACATCTCATTTATAATATTTCTAAGCATAAAATACCGCTTAAATGTACCACCAAAAATACTACAAATTTTAATTTTAAGCCTTTTTAATTACCATTTAATTATAAATATTTTTTTTCTTCTTAAAGCCTTACAAGTTAAAGAAATTAATGTTCCAAGAACGTAATGCACAACATGGTTTCCCTCGATCCCCAAACAAATCGGTATACACTCAATGGTTTATTAAATGCAACTGGAAAAACTGAGAAAAAAAATATTAATCAAACTGAAAACTGGTAAAACTATAAAGGACAACAATGGCAGTTCCTAAGCTAGAACAATAATTTTTAAAACTCATTAAAGAGAACTAACTTGTACCTATATGTATATGTACCTATGTGTTGTAGAGCAACCCCCGTCCCTCTGAAAAAAAAAACAAGAAAAAACCCTTGAAAAAAGTACCCCCCTTTTAATGGTCAAGACTAAAAGTGCGGATTTTCAGCCAACAAAAAGAGATAAAAATTAAAACTACCATTAAAACCGAGTCAGAGTCAATTGTAAATATTTAAAAACTGAGAAAAACAGAGAGACCCGAAAGCCCTCCGGAGCCCCATGAACAATAATAATAACTGGAGTTTTTAATGGGCCCCCAAGGCCGAAGCGGGGCATATATATGAAGATATATATAGTATATGTGTTGTGTATTTATAAATTATATATACGAGTCGCGAGTAATACAACTCCCAAACTACAACTAACCTCCACTAAAGCCGAGAAGATGGCCTCCGCATGGAAGATGGGCATTGGGCCCCCAAAGTTTAGTGCCCAGAGAGGAGATATATACAAATATATACACTCTATTATATTCGTATTCGTACCTATATATAAATGTACATTTAATTGTTGTTAACTTACGTTATCGTTATTATACTTATGATTCGCCGCCGCAGCAGAAGCAAACAATAAAAGAAAAATCATTTTCAAATGCAACTACACTCTCTAAGCTCTTAACTAGATCTCTGGCAGAGGAGGCGAGCCTGTTGCGTAACGACACGACGCATGTAGAGTGTAACGCAACTTGCAACTATCTCGGGCTCAGATTCATCTTTCATCTCGGGCAGCTGAGATACATCTGCTCGAGGGCTTCCATTCCCATTCCCATTCGCATTCCCATATCTATCTCAATTTACTTTCTCGTTCTTCAAGTGCAACTCTCGACAAATTAAACGCCGAAAAGTGGCACCCACCAGAAAAAGACACATCACATCTCGTTCGCATCTCCATGAAATCTTCCAACCAAAAATCCCATTCAAAAAACCCAAAACCGAACCCATTCCCGATGTCAGTTCGAACCCGTTAAGTACTCTCTTTTTTTAAGCTTGCCAAGCCAAGTGCCGTCGTTTTGTAAACGAAATTTTAATTGTTTTCCTCGCGTGTTTTTGTTTCTGTTTATTTATGTAAATATAATATCATTTAAATGGTTCCGTCTGCCTTTTGTTGCTGCCTGTTACATAAAAGTCACAAGAGATACAATATAATAATTAGTATCTGTATCTGTATCTCTGCCTGTGCCATTGCCCGCCGAGGTGTAGATGGCAGCGCGTTTGTACGCAAGTTTTTGGCTGCAAAGTGTGTTACTCGGCGGCAGCGGTGGTGGTGGAGAGGCCATTGGAGAAAGCAGAAAGATGAATGGATGAATGCGACGCTGATTATATGGCTCAGAATCGCTGTGGCATGGCATTATTCATTAAGATGTGGCAATGCGGCGTGCATAATTCGCACAAATGGCCAGCAGAATGTACATATTTGCGAGTCTTTTCCCCCCCAGAATGCATAATGGGATATGCATGATAAATGGGATATGTAGTTTCATGTGGAAAATAAGGGAAGTCATAGGAAATGCAATCAGTGATTTTTAAAATGTATTTGTTTACTGAAAAATATGCAAGCTGTGTCCCTCAGATCAGAAGAACTTAAGAAGTTCGTGAATACAAATTCTAATGGATCGAAATGTAGCTTTTAATACAAAAATAATTTCTCTATTTCCATTAATTATTTTTAAAATGTGACCCATTTTACATACTTGGCCCTTTAATTCACAACAGTATCTAACTTTAAAATCGTTCAGCAACGGCAACTTATAAAGGATAGGTGGCTCTCTCCTGAAACAGCTGTATAATTAAGTCTTAACCATGTTATTGACCAGATTCTGTGTGCTTTTGGTACACCTCGAGCCAAAATGAAGCTCTTTTCACATGGGAAATCTATAAATCTTTGCTTAAATAATATATATTCGATGTGAAATAATACACATTACTATTTAATAATTAATTGCTCAATTTTCTTTTAATTTTCGACTGTTATTAAATATTTTTTATGTGATTTATCATTAATCTACTCAATTTTTAATGCATTTCTTCATAGACTTAATTAATTTTTCTTATAATTTAATCAAGATGAGCATCACATTAAAGTTTATATATGTTTGATTAAACAACTGGGATTAATTTGATTTCTTTAGGCTCGACAACCAGGCTATGATTTAATGCTGGTTTTTTCCTTTTTTGCCTTTATAATTTAACAATCCTTAATGGATTTGTTAAGCACTTAATGAATATACTTGCATTGCTTAATTTTTAAGGCCGTAAAAATTCAATTAATTATAACCTTTATTTAACTAAAAAATCCTATAAAAGTAGGACATAAGTTCTCCTATGTCAAATTCTCTTACAACCAAACATTTTCATACTTCTTCTCCCCAAAATTAATGGGTCAAGGGTTGCACCGAGGAAAATATCTCCCAAATATTTGCATGTGCATCATTTTCAGCTACAAACAAATCAACAAAAAAATTCCCCTAGGATGCGGAGTATATGAACCTGCACCTGTTCCACCTTTCAGGGGAACTCGGCGAATAATTTACCACGAATGATGGTGATGGCGATGCACTATGGGGAATTTGACCGATTTTTTGGACCAAAATTAATAACTCGCTCAGTTTATAAAATATCAACATGAAACTTTACCAATCGTAATTATATATATATAGGGAAATTCTGAATGAAAACTATCCGGATCAGACAACTATATCCTATAGCTTTCATAGGAGAGATCGGGTAAAATTTAAGATATCGGCATAAAACTTTGGAAACTTAAAATACATACTGTTCTAACAGGATATAGAAAATTTTGTCGAGATCGGATGACGATTTCCTATAATTTTTACAGAATCAATCTAACCAAAAACTGCTTCCCGTCTGGTAGGCAATACAGCGTTGCCATACAAAAGGTTATGTCCTAAAAATGAAAAATTTTCGCAAAATCGTAAAAAGTGATATTTTGAATAACATTCATTTGAACAAGAATTTAATACTCTAAAACATGCAATACATCTGGTGGATGGACTCTTCTGGACTCACTTTAAATCTCTTATGGAACATGAGACT